>VMDO01000593.1:137921-280499 GCA_007922755.1 Pedetes capensis | reverse complement strand
GCAGCAGTATATAGACAGGGATTACTGGATAATCAAGCAGGATTCAGAAGAGGGCAGGGAACCAGGGACATCATTGCTGATGTCAGGTGGATATTAGCTGAAAGCAGAGAATATCAGAAAGATGTCTATCTATATTTTATTGACTATGCAAAGGCATTTGATTGTGTGGATCATAATAAACTATGGATAACACTTCAGAAAATGGGAATACCAGAACACCTAATTGTGCTCATAAGAAATCTGTACATGAACCAGGAGGGAGTTGCTCGAATAGAACATGAAACACTGCGTGGTTTAAAGTTGAGAAAGGTGTATGCCAGGGCTGTATACTTTCACCCTATCTCTTCAATTTATACGCTGAGTAAGTAATCCAAGAAGCTGGACTTTATGAGGAAGAGTGCAGCATCAAGATTGGAGGAAGACTCATTAACAACCTGCTTTATGCAGATGACACCACTCTCCTTGCTGAAAGTGAAGAGGATTTAAAACATTTACTGATGAAGATCAAAGACCATAGCCTTCAATATGGGTTACAACTAAACATCAACAAAACAAAAGTCCTTACAACTGGGTCAGCACGCAACTTCACAATAAATGGTGAAAAGATTGAAGTTGTCCAAGATTTTGCTTTGCTTGGCTCTATAATCAACACCCGTGGAAGCAGCAGTCAAGAAATCAAAAGACTCATTGCTCTAGGAAAAGCTGTGGCAAAAGATCTTTTTAGAGTATTGAAAAGCAAAGATGTCACATTGAAGACAATGGTGCGTGTGACTCATGCTATGGTATTTTCAGTGGCATCATATGGTTGTGAAAGCTGGACATTGAACAAGAGAGACAGAAAAAGAATTGATGCTTTTGAATTGTGGTGTTGGAGGCATCTATTGAATATCCCATGGACTGCCAAAAGAACCAACAAATCTGTCCTAGAAGAAGTGCAACCAGAGTGCTCCTTGGAAGCATGAATGGCTAGACTGCATCTTACATATTTTGGAGATGTACTCAGGGGAGATCAATCCCTGGAGAAGGACATCATGTTTGGGAGAGTGGCAGGCCAACGCAAAAGAGGAAAACCCTTCACCAGATGGATTGACACAGTGTCTGCAACAATAGGCTTAAACATAAATAAGATCGTTTGCCTGGCACAGAATCGGCAAGTGTTTCCATCTGCTGTACATAGGGTCGCTATGAGTCAGACTCAACTCTACGGTACCTAACAACAACAACAAACTGGGAGTTCCCTGTAGCCATACCACTGTGGGGTCCAATCCCATCAGATCTCTGATGCTAAGCAGGATGGGGCCTGCTTAGTACTTGGATGGGAGACTACTTAGGAACACCAGATGCTGTAGTCTTGGGAGAAGGGCCCAGAAACCCACTCCCAAAGAACAATCAGCCATTTGAAACCCTATGAATAACAGAGAAGCACTAACAATACTGTTTCCCCTGTTGTATGTAGGTTCGTTATGAGTAAGACACTGACTCGGCAGCACCTAACAACAACAGATTGAGAGTTAGCCAAGAATTGCTTTGCTATGGAAGAGGGTGAGCAGAAGAGTTATTTGACTTGCAGCTTGGTAGGCAATAAGGAGAGGGAGCTGAATTTATGCTTCAGTAGGAGAAAGCATAGCATATTTTACTTTTTCCTATAGTATTCTTCCCTCTTTGTTTGTCTGGCATAGTTTTAATCACCCTTGAAGAAACCAAAATTTGTTCATCTACTAACTACCTTCCTCAGGCAGATTTCATAGCTTCCACATTTATCCTTGAATGGACTCCACATATTGCAATGATTTTTTTGATTATCTGTATCCCCGATAGTGTGAGATTATGAACAATGACTGACTTATCTTTGTATCGCTGTTCTTTAGTAGAGAAAATTTATTGATGAAAGTATTTGCAATAAATGTTATTGAGTGAATAGAATAAATACTGAAATATCTATACACTATTGCCTTTATCCCACCCAGTGATCTTCTGGGCAAGGCCAACTGACTTCCCTTCATTCCAGTCTGCATATTTGGGAACTGGAGAAATTAGTCCATTACATATAATTCATTTTGATTTTCTATATTAGCAATCAACTTGTGGAGAAGACTGTCCTTTAGACACAGATCTAAAACTGGAAATTATTATTTTGGTGGCCTGCAGAGACCTTGCATAGGCCAATTTGTATTGCAAATTGCATTGTTCTCTGAGCCTCTCAGTGGTTATGAGAAAAAAGACTTTCACTATCTATAGCTGTGCCCTGAACTATTAGGCAGACCAGAATGCCTACAGCTTAAAGAGGTAGTGTTTATGAAGAGATCCAGAACCTGACTCATTGAGCAGTCCTAGGTTAGGGTTGGTGCTGGGGTAACTCCAATGAGAGGGAATGTGGTCTAGGTTTTTGAGACATTCTTCTCCAGTTAAAGTTGACATCTTGGTATAAAGGTTTAGTAATCATGGGTGTTCCTTGGTAAGCACCTGTTGCTGTATAAACTCTACTCTCTTTACCCTGAGTAGCTTCTGATAAAGGAGAATAAATGGAGAAACAAGCAATGAGAAGGGAGATAGAACATCAGGTTGTATAAGTAAGGTGATTTCTCAGGTTGCATAAGTAAGGTGATTTCTCTGGCTTATGCTTCTGTAGATTTATTTATAACTATAGACCTCTGTGTAATAGGACATTTACAGAAGAGAAATATCTATAGTAGCCTACCTAACCAATTGTACTGCTAAAAAGCCAAGTGTCTTTAGGATGCTTTCTAAAATTGTTCAAATTATTCAAAAACCTTATCCATTATCACCATAGTATCAGTAATTTTCAGGTTGAGATCTACATCTGAAGGATAGAGGTCTCCAGAAGTTGATTGTTGTTGTTGCTGCTGCTGCTGCTGCTGTTGTTGTTGTTAGGTGCTGTTGAGTCTGGTCCGACTCATAACGACCCTATGTACAAGAGAACAAAACACTCCCTGACACTGCCATGCCAGTCACTGTGTCAGTGCTTCTCTGCTGTTCATAGTGTTTTCAATGGCTGATTGTTCTGGGATTGTTTCAGGAGTGGGTTGCCAGGTCTTTCTCCCATTTCTGTGGTGCTGGGGATCAAACCCAGGGCCTCAGAGAATACAGAGTGGCACTGTACCAACTGAGCTAAACCCCAATCCCTGAAAAGAAATTAGAGATGTCAAACACTGGGGAAAATGAGAGCCATTTCCATAGTGTTCATCAGTGTAAGCAAAGATAGTGGATCCAGGGTGTTTGTTTCCTGTGGGTCCAGACTCAGTCTCAAAACGCTTTGAAAGACAGTCTCAAAACGCTTTGAAAGACAATGTACCTGACAAAAGCTAACACGTTGTTAGTGTTAGAAAGAGTTATAAACCTATTTGCCATGCTTGAACTATACTACATCCTGGTAAGGTACAAAACAGAATCTGGCTGGCAGTATTTTAAACAGAGGGGAAGGGAACTAATCTTGATCCCAGAACTGGGGTCTTTAATGTATAGGAGACTCTCACAAGGACAGCAATAATTTATGGGGCATTTATAGGGATCCCTGCATATAAAGTTTTCCCTTTATTCCCTAGCAAGAAAAATCAGAGAAATATATTTAAAACAACTAGATGACACTGCAGTAGAACACAACTGTTTTTAAAAAGGAAGAAAGAATAGATTAGGTAGCTAGATACATTGTTAACACAACAACAGAACACACAACACACAGCACAACAGAAAACTACATGAGTCTAAGTCCCTTGGGAAGGAGAAATGTATCTAAGTAAATTCATTTCTATGTCAGTATTTGCTTTTCTTTGTGTTCTTTTACATGTACTGAGAATTTTATTATTATATCTTCATGATTGTATGAGTGAATTACTGGGAAAGGTATTAGTCTCATTATTTTCTGAGCCTTAAACATAAAAGAACACCCTGTGCCCATCCTTAGGCTCAATTTAGGTCAGAGAAAAATTTTAAAAAAAAATCATGTGTAAGAAAAAGTCCGTATGAGCTGGTAGAAACAAACGATTGATCTAAGGCTCATTTGTTTTTAACAGAGGTCCTTAGTTAGGGATTATCAGTGAAAAACACTACATATAGAGTGCAATTTTAGCACACCCTTCTTTTAGTTGCACAAGGGCTTGCTACAGGATAAGAAACAAGAAAAGAATATTTTACTGGTAGAAATAGAGGAAATATATGTACATTTATTTTATCTACATAGATACAAGTACATATACATACATACATACATACATACATACATACATACATATATACATATATATGTAGTTCTTCATGGAGGGAAACTGTCTGAATATCTTTTCTACTACCACAGTGCTAGGCACATAGTATATAGTAAGCATATAATAAATGTTTACAAATTCAGGGACAGAGTTTGGGCCCTAAAATATCAATATCTGTTTGCCTATAATCTAGGGTAATAGGTGTTAATTGTCAGAAAACTCAAACCAATTTTTAAAAACCTACCACCTTGTTTTAACCTTGGTGACTATGGATGCCTCCCTGGTACATTCTAATGAATAAAATACAGTGCTTTAAAAATATTTATAGACCTCTTTTACTTCTAAGACTGTGACTTTGGCAGAGCTTTCCTACATTCTATTTTTGAAATAATGTTATTAATAATGTTGTTGTCAGGTGCTGCCAAATCGAGTCCAAGTCATAGTGACTCTGTGGACAACAGGATGAAATACTCCCCAACACTGTGCCAAGCCTGGCACTATTGTCACTGCTTCTCTGCTGTTCACAAGGTTTTCAATGGTGGATTGCTTCAGGAGTAGGCTGCTAGGTTCTTCTCCTGATATTAATAATAGAGGGCATTATTTTGTTGTCATTAGGTGCCATCAAGTTGGATCTGACTCATAGCAGCCCAAAGTACAACAGAATGAGCTCTATCCAGAACTGTGCCATGTACACACTCTTTTTATATTTGAGTCCATTGTTGCAAACACTGTTTCTTCTCATTTTTAGTTGTGCCACATGAGCAAAAGGAGGTCCCAGGGGCTTTAATACATTCCCATCATTAAGTTAGACTCTAATTTGATGAAACAACCCTCCCCCTGTCATTTCTTGAATGCTTTCCAGCCTAGGGGAGCTAATTCTCTGTCTCTATATTTGACATTGCTTCTTTGCTATTCATAGAGTTTTCAATGGCTAATTGTTTCGAGAGTGGGCTGCCTGGTCCTTCACCCTAGGCTGTCTTAATTTGGAAGTTAAGCAGTCTACCATGGGTGCCCTGCTAGTATCAGAAGTACCAGTGGCATAGCTTTCACAGCAACATTCAAGCTCCCACAGCACTATAAGCTGACACACATTGGGGGGGGGCATTATTATTGCATATGTTTATATATCATGTTAGAAATATGTAAGGTGATTTTGAGATAATTTTATAAAACTCTGTTTCAAGTAGCATGTAGTCTTTTTAACCATGGAGAATATGGTAAATGTTTCTATTACTTCTTTAACAAAGTACCACAAACTTTGTGGCTTAAAACAACAGAAATGTATTATGTCATAGTTCTGGGAGATAGAAGGGCAAAAGTGAGGCCTCTGCAGGACCACGCTGTCTATGGAGGTTCTAGAAAGAGCAGGAGCCATCCTTGCTCCTTCGTGTTGCCTCTGGTGGGTGTGGGAATCCTCAGCCTCTGACCTGCAGATGCATCACTCTGACTTTGGTCTCCATCCCTGTGTGCTCATCTTTTCACTGTGTGTGGCTGTGCTACCACCGTGAGCTTCCCAGTATAATATCTGGCTCTAAATGAGTTTTTCTTCCTCTATACTGACCAGTTCTCTGACACAAACTTGCTGCCCTCTTTTTGATCCAGTGCTGACACTAACTACCTGGAGTTACCATCAGACCTCACTGGAGAAGAGCTCAGGCCCACAAGGCTGCCCTCTCATCAGATGCCAATCACAAATTTGGCCACTCATGCTTCTGACTGACCAGCTATAAATCAGGGTCTCACTACTCTTTCTTCAGGTCCAATAATTTGCTAAAACAGCTCATTGGACTCAGGAAAAGACTTGACTTATAAGTTTATTATAAAGGATACAGCTTAGGAACACCTCACTGGAAGGTATGAGTGTATTTGCCATCCTAGAAGCTCTCCAAACACTGTCATGTAGGGTTTTTAAGGAGGTCCTATTACATAGGCGAGGCTGGGATTTAGCTTAGTTGGTAGAGTGCTGCTCTGCAGTCTCTCCAGTCCTGGGTTGGATTCCCAGCACCACAAAAAATGGGAAAAGGATATGACAATCCACTCCCAAGGAAACACCAAAACAATCAGCCTTTGAAAACCCTTTGAGGGTCACTATGAGTAGGATTTAGCTCAGTGGGTAGAGCACTGCACTGCAGTCTCTGAGGCCCCGAGTTCAATTCCCAGCACCGCAAAAATGGGAGAAGGGTTTGGCAATCCACTCCTAAGGCAATCCCGAAGCACTCAGCCATTGAAAACCCTATGAGGGTCGCTATGAGTCGGATACCGACTCGATGGCACCTAACAACAACAACAACAATGAGTAGAAGATGGCTCAATGACACCTAACAACAACAATGACCACAGGCATGATTGATTAAATCACTGTCAGTCTGGTGATTACCTTAATCTTTACCCCATCTCCTCTCTCCAAAGTTCTGGGCATAAAGGTCTCCTTCATCACAGCAATGGTTCTTTGGGTAATCAGCCCGCATCCTGAAGCTACCTTGTGACCACCAAAGGTCCCATCACAAACTCAGGTGAGGTTGAAAGTGTCTTATTAGGAATAATGAAAGTATTCCTCTCATTCTTATCACTCAGGAAGTTCCAATGTTTTAGGACCTCTGGTAACCAGAACCAGGGACAAAGACCAAACTGATACTTCTTATTATATGAAAATATCACAGGCTGTCTCTGTGCCACATTTCCTCTTTTTGTAAGAAAACCAGTCATTGGATTTGGACCAACTCTAATCTACTCTGACCTTATCTTAACTTGATTATATCTGCAGAAATCCTATTTCCAAATAAGGTCACATTTATAGGTACTGGGGGCAGGGATGGGGGTAGGACTATTAACCCATAATTAATAACTGGCTTCTCTTCTAGAAATTACCTTGTGATTGAAACAGCCATTTCCTCTAAGGGCATAGCACTTCAAAGGTAGATTTTATAACCACAATATCCTAGTTGCTTTGAGAGCTCTCCCTTATCATGGCCTAGTACAGCTTAGTAGAGTTCACTTCTATGGCTAATACCAAATCCAACACAAGACTCTAAAGATAGTCCAGAAAGTACTGATACACCTAACTGTGCTACAAGGCAGAATAGACTGACTGTGACACAGGTGAAGTTATATGATGTAGAAAAGAGAGAGAGGTATTGGGCTGAAGAGCTAGTCATAGCAGTCAATAGCAATTTAGGGGCAGAAAAAGCATGCACAAATTCATGGAGATGAGCATCTCTGGAACACACTGAGTGGCTAACTAGTGGTCCAACTTGGCTGCAATATAAGACATAGTTAAAGGAACAAGGATTCAGGGGTGTGGCCACAGAGATTGTGGCCCAGGAGTCTTTACTGTGTTGGAATAAAGAAGAAGCACCACCTAGGATTTTTGTGGCTGTTTTCACTATTAAGTTATAAACATGTAGGACATCTCCAAGGGTATGTGTGTGTTGCCAAGGCATCTGTATCTATGCACATTTAGTAATGTTTATTGACACAATTGGATGACAGATTTCAGCATCAAGATAGTGTTTATCATAACCACACTGGTTTGGGTTGCATTAACATCCCTATTCAGATGACTAAGCTGAACTATAAGGCACTCTTCTAGGCTTATGTAGCTTTGGTAAGTGTTGGGTCTAGGCACTGATTTAGCTCAGTTGGTAGAGCGCTGCACTGCAGTCTCTGAGGTCCTGAGTTCAATTCCTAGCACTGCAAAAATGGGAGAAGGACCTGGCAATCCACTCCCAAGGCAATCCTGAAACAGTCTGCCATTGAAAACCCTATGAGGGTCCCTGTGAGTCAGATACCCACTCGACGGCACCTGATAACAACAACAACAACAACAGGCACTGAAGTCAGATCTGGCTGCTTCTAGGTACTTGTTAAGCACTATGGCCTGGCCTGTGGTTGATTTCTCAGGGACATTGGTGCTCTGGTGCTAAGCGCTTATCTTTGATTCTGCTCAGTATGAGTTTTCCTTGTCATTTTAGTCCCATGCGTTTAGTCTCATGACTTTCAAAGGCAGCTTAACATCATGAATATGGAAACTGGATGGAAATGAATCTTGTAGCAAAGATGCTTCCTGTTTCTCCATTCCTGTTTATGTAAACTAGCAAATTTCTTACCTAGGGGACGTAATGCCAAGTGACTGAGTAGATCTGAGCATTTGAAAGTAAAATATGTTTTGGTCAGCTTTAGGTTATTATTTTCTTAAATAAAAAATAAATGTCCAGTCAAATAGATAATAAATGACCAGGTCAATACTAGAAAGATGGTTTTCTAGCTTCAAGTTCAATGTGTTTTCGTGTATGTGTATATACATGTATATAAATGTATATATACACATATACGTATATGAAAATTATAAAGAATATATTTGGAGAGAAGGTATAAAGTAAGAGAAGGATATGGGGACACAATAGGAATGGTGGGGGCAGGGAGCATCTGTTAAGTAAAGGGTACAAATTTGGGAGCTGAGGCTGATAAAGGAAACTGTTCCAGTCTAACATCCTCTATTTTGGTAAGCATTGTAACTTTCATTTTCATTGTTACAGGTAACTCCTACAGAAGGAAAGTAGCAATCAGAACATACAGTCTCACAGAAGGCCCTTTAACAGAACCCCCCATGGATCTGTGCTATTGTTAATACTTCATTTATTCTGGTCTCCTGGGTTTTGTAAATACTTTGTACCACTCAAGGAAGGCTATGGTTGCTAATTGTGCTGAACGCCTTTAGAGGTGGCATCACCGAGTAAGACTGGGCAACTTAAGCTCTAATGGGCTTGATTGTGGTCTCTGGGGGAAAACTACCTCTTACAAGTTGCTGGGAGACAGCTTTTGGGAGGTGGGATAGGAAAATTTAGTGCCTGTCTTTGAGAGATTGACATCTAAGCTTTTCAGAGCCTCCCAACACCTCAGAGGGATTGGCAGCCTTTCTCCAATGGTAACACTTGAACTATATCACAAAATCTTATCTGTCCCATAATGAGGGCCTACTATGTGTCTGGAAGACCTCAAAGCTTACCCAGGGGGCAGTGTAAGAACACATGGGGCAATGAAAGGGCATCAGCTGCTGATATGTATACTTCACAGGGCCTTTTCAAGGTGCTGAGAGAAGCTGGGCACTGTAGTACAGGCCTGTTTTCCCAGAGAATCAGGAGACTGAGGCATTCAGATCACAAGTTCAAGGCCACAGGCAGCCTGCACAACTTAGTGAGGCCTTGTTTCAAAATAAAAATAAAAAAGGATCTGGGGGTGTGGCTCAGTGGTGGAGCACTTCCCTAGCATGCACGAGCCCCTGAGTTCAGTCTTCCCCCTCAGTAATGCCAAATAAATGTTGTTGGTTGCTGTCAAGTTGGATCTGACACATAGCAACCCTATGTACAATAGAAGGAGATACTACCCCAAACTGTTCCATACACATGATCATTTCATGTTTGAGCCTATTGTTGTAGTCACTGTGTTTCTCCTCATTTTGAATTGTGCCATATCAGCAAAAGGAAATCCCAGGGGCTTCACTCCATTCTCATCATTAAGGTCGACTCTACTTTGAGGAGGCAACTCTTCCCTAGTTATTTATTTAATGCCCTCCAGCCTGGGGGTGCTTATTTTCTGGCACTATATTTGACAGTGCTTCTCTGCTATTCATAGCATTTTTCAATAGCTGATTATTTCAGGAGTGGCCTGCCAGGTCCTTTTTCCCAGTCTGTCTTAGTCTGGAAGCTCAGGTGAAACCTGTCTACCATGGGTGGCTTTGCTGGGATTTGAAATACTAATGGTGTAGCTTTTAACATCAGAGTGGCATGCGACCCCCCTAAAGCATGACAAGCTGACAGACATATGGGGGGCTAAATAAAAATAAAATGAAATAAATTTAAAAATTAATTAAAAAGTAAATTCAGAGAGAATACATCCAATGGGCTGCAATGGCCAGAATTGACAAGGTAAGGATAGCTGGATTTGAAGAAACTAGACCTGCTTTAGAGAAACAAATGGTTGACATCAGAGTAGGTTCCTGTCAGTGTGGAGCAGCCCTCAGATATAAAATGAGAATATACAGAGAGTGGCTTGAGAGGAATAAGTAAGATGTGTTTCTTTAAATCATATCAAGGAAAAAGTCGTTTGGTTTTAATGTCCCCTAATACTTACTTTGGGGCTGGAGTTTAATGCTCAGTTGGTAGAGTGCTGCTCTGTATTCTCTGAGGCCCTGGTTTCAGTACGCAGAACCACAAAACCAGGAGAAGGACCTGGTAACCCACTCCTAAAACAACCCCAAATCAGTCAGCCATTGTAAGTCCTATGAGGGTCACTATGTGTCGGAGCTGACTGGACTGCACCTAATAAAAACTACAACAACACTTACTTGGCCTATAGCTGTACCATCCTGGCATCCTATTCTGTCAGATCTCAGAAGCTAACCAGGGTTGGGCCTGGTTAGTACTTGGATAGGAGACCACCTGGAAACACAGGTGCTGTAGACTTGGGAGAAGGACCTGGCAGCCCATTCCCCCCAAAAAAAACAGCCATTGAAACCACTATGAATAGCAGAGAAGCACTGACAATAATGCTGGGCAAGGCACAGCATTGAGAAATGTTTCATTCTGTTGTGCATAGTGTCACAATGAATCAGATGTGGCTTGAGGATATCTAATGACACATAATTTCCTTTATTTGCAAAAATAGTGTCAATATTTAGGCTCAGGTCCTTTAGAGGGCAACAATATCTACCAACAATTTATTAGTATTTTATTTTCGCAGTTAACTTCTATAGGTAAATGATAGTGGCTTTCCATTTACAGTACTAGAATAAATTTACTTTAAAATGAAAATGCATGTAAGTAAAAAAATATGATGCAATTTAAAGAAAGGTAAAATAAATGATAATTCAGGCAGTACATAGATGGCAAAAAATCTGCCATTATTCTACCTTACCCAAGATTAGGAAAATTAGTGTTGACAAAAAGTGATCACAACACAGTATTAATTCCTATCTTCAAGTTCATAATTCTCCTTTTATCACTCATCATAAATAGCCCAGCAAAAGTATTGCCTGATGGGCAATTCATGCTTTTTTTACTTCCTTATCTCCGTGCTTCTTTCTTCAAAGTGGAAACATTTTCTTCTAAGCACTCAAATCTGGCCTCACACATAGTGTTGTTTTGTTGTTCTTAGGTGCCATCCAGTAGGTGTCTGACTCTTGGCTACCCTACATACAATAGGCAAAACAGTATTGTTAGTGCTTCTCTGCTATATATAGGATTTTCGATGGCTGATTATGTTTTGGGAGTGGGTTATTGGGTCCTTCTCCCAAGCCTATAGCACCTCGTGTTTCCAGGTGGTTTCCTATCCAAGTATTAACCAGGCCCAACCCTGCTCAGCTTCCAATATCTGATGGGATTTGATGTCACAGTGGTAAGGCTGCAGGCTGACACATAGTAGGTACCTGTAAATATTTGATGAATAAATCAGTAACAGAACACAACAAATTAATAAGTTGTGACTTTTCTAAAGAAATTCCTATTATCTTGTATTAAGGGTAAAAGCTAGGCTAATGGGAACAATAAGCAAGAGATCGGAACCAATCCAGATGGTGCTTAACAGTGAAAAGTGACAGATGTGGTTTAGGTTAGTGCTTCTCCAACTTTAATCTGTACACACATCTGGAGATCTGGTTAAAGTGTGGGTTGGGATTCAGTAGGTTGGAGGTGAGACTGGAGATTCTGCCTTTCTTATAAACTACTGGGGTTGCTGATGTTGCTTGGTGGTGGACTATATATTGAATTGTAAAGTTTTACGTGCCCTCAGAGCAGGGGAGAATCAGTTCAAACTCCATTATCTCTTTTCCCTGTAAACTTCAGCAATGCCCTTCAATTTTACAATCTCTTGTTTTACTTCTGTCACTCATTTTTGGTTATGTTTTATTCTTTCTCATAAACATTAAGATCTGATTGACTCATAATAAACACCAAGTAGAAAAGAACTATGAAGTAGTATAAAGTCATTGTCTCCATTAAGATGGGCTGTTTACATCTGCAGCATGAAGTTATGCCGGATCACATGGTCAGAGGCAAGTCTGTTCCACAAATTTAAGTGCTCTAACTCTGACTGGCCTGCAGCCATAGCCCTGTGTCATCCGATCCCGTCAGATCTCAGAAGCTAAGCAGGGTCGGACCTGGTTAGTACCTGGATGGGAGACCGCCTGGGAACACCAGGTGCTGTAGGCTTGGGAGAAGGACCTGGCAACCCCTCCCAAAAATCAATCTGCCATTGAAAACCCTATGAACAGCAGAGAAGCACTGACAATAGTGTTTCCCCTGTGGTACAGAGGGTCGCTATGAGTTGGGTACCGACTCGACGGCACCTAACAACAACAACAACAACAACAACAACAACAACTCTGACTGGGAGCTTTTGCCTTAACATTTATTACCATTCTGATGTTCCATACCAATAACAAAATCTTTCAATTTTTAAAATGATTCTTCTACCTCTTTGGACTGCTGAAGGGAGAGTCTGTGGTTTCAAAGTTATTGAGTATTGCAAGGCTGAGATGCCTGCCTCCCTCCTTTCTCCACTGTTCCTCTCCAGGGAGGAGAGCACAGAATGTCAGGAGGCCTGCAGGATAGAGCTGCCTACCAGTGAGACCTGGTAGTGATCATTTTACGAAAGTATGTGCTGAGGATGGGCAAATCTCTGACAACAGGATAATGGATCCAACACAAGGCTCAGTTCCTTCACTCCCCTGTGGTTATAAACCTTACTGAGGTTTTATTTTATTTTATTTTATTTTATGTTTAGAAGTTTCAGTCAAGAACCACAAATTAAGTTGTACACTATAGACTTTTTCAGCATACATGCTGTTGCTAGGCTGTAATTATTACTTGACATCCTACCTCAATTTTGTCATCTTCACCAGCCTGAAAAACCAAACACAGTTTATTTACTTTAAATTGGTTGTCTTCAATCTATTTTTAATAATTACTATGCTTTCTCATTTTTCAGTTGCATACTTTATCTGCTATTAGTTCCTGTTGTGTTTCTCAGAATATGGAATTCACTTGGCCAGATTGCCAGATAAAATGTTTAGAAGACTCAGCAGTTATGCAGCATTTTAGTGCTAGGCCTGTAACCTATGTCTTGGTGATAGAGAGGTCATTAGTGATAAAGGATCTGGACTTGAGCTCCTCTCTCTCTAATTTATATACAAATACACACTTGTACTTGCGTTAGAATGAATGTGTACATGTTTACATGTATGTATGTTGTTGTTAGGTGTGGTCAAGTCATGTTCGACTCAGTGACCCTCACAGGGTTTTCAATGGCTGATTATTTCAGGGTTGCCTTGGGAGTGGACTGCCACATCTTTCATTGTTTACATGTATATGCATGTATAAATGTACATGTATATATGTATATGTGGGTAAATAATAAAATCAAAATGCCAATTTTGAAAAGTTTGGTCCATTTAAGAAAAGGAAAATATAACTATTACTCAATTTGTCAACCAGGTATAACTTTAATTTATACATTCTAGTATAGTGAGCACTTTTCTATACATACAAGAAAACACACTGATTTTTTTCAATATTTCTGATTTTAATCTAACATTCAATTGTAAGCAACTTCCTATGGTGGTAAAAGTCTTTGGTATTTTAATTACTTTAAGTTACATGTATTTTTTCCCTGGATCATAAAAGTAATAGATGTTTACTGTTGAAAATTTAGTAAATACTAAAAAAGATTAAAGACAAAAAATAATCCATAATTCTGCTACTTATAGTTAACGGCTATTACCCTGTAGTATATTTTCTTCATGGATGGGTAGATATACAGATATAAATAGGTATTTATATCTAGATGGCCATATGTTCATATAGATATAAATATTAATGAACTAAATAAAATATAGTTTCTAACAAAACTGAGTCATATTATATTTACATTTGAATTTTATTTTGAAATTCTCCCAATGTCTTAAAATGTTTTCTAAGTGGCTACATAATATTCTATTATGTGTTAATTAAAAATTACCATATACTATGATGCATACCTGTAATCCCAGTGACTCAGGAGGCTGGGGCAGGAGAATTATAGGTTTGAGGCCAGAGGCAGCCTCCACAACTTAGCAAGATGCTATCTTAAAATAAAATAACAGTAAAAGGGAGCTAAGCACCACGGCACATGCCTGTAATCTCAGAGATTTGGGAGGCAGAGGCAGAAGGATTGCAAGTTCAAGACCAGAAGTAGTCTGCATAATTTAGTGAGACCCTGTCTCAAAAAGTAAAAAAATGGGACAGGGGTGCAGCTCAGCGGCACAGCACTTGCAAAGCATGCAAACTTGAGGCCCTGGGTTCAACTCCTAGTACTGAAAAAAAAAAATGGGCCTGGGTTTTGGCTTAGTGGTGGAATGTACCTACTGTGTATGAAGCCCTGGGTTCAACCTCCAAGTACTGAATAATAATAATGATAATAATAGTAATTCATATAACTCTAATAACCTGAGACAAAAGAGCCTCCAAATTTAGTCTACTTATTTTTTTATTCTGCATCTAAACCAAGTGAATAATTTTGTAGTTTTAGGGGTACTATGGCTCCTTTCACATTGTACAGCTAAAACATTCTAAATAAATCCTAAATAGATCCCATGCTAGGAATGTCTGTCTGTACTAGTAGCTATCACATATTGATCTCTAAGTATTAATCATCACATCCAGTACCTAGTCAATATTTGTGACTGCTGTTTGAGGTGGATACTGCTATCTCCACTTTACAGTTGAGGAAACTGAGAGTCAAAAATTGTTGTTGTTGTTGTGTGCCGTCGAGTCGGTATCCGACTCATAGCGACCCTCAGGGTTTTCAATGGCTGAGTGCTTCGGGATTGCCTTGGGGGTGGATTGCCAGGCCCTTCTCCCATTTTTGCGGTGCTGGGAATTGAACTCGGGGCCTCAGAGACTGCAGCACAGCGCTCTACCCACTGAACTAAATCCCAGCCCCGAGAGTCAAAAATAGAGGTTAAATAACCCATAGTTAATGAGTGGCTAAGCTTAGCTTTCATTTATCTAATTCTACCATCCATCCTCTTAACCACTACCCTCTATCCATTTAATATTACCAACTGATTCATCTGTACCTTTCCTGATGTATTTATTTTCAGCCTATAGTTCTCCCACAATAGCATGATTCGTAATCAGTATTTCTCATTCTGCATCTAATGTGTATGATACAAGGTAAAAGCCATGGGCCTCAGTCAAGAGGTTCTTTTTTTTTGCACTTTTTATTGGTAATTTTTAGTGTACAACTTAATGGGTCTCATTATGACATTTTCATAAATGTATTTTATTGTACATTGCTCATGTTTACTTTTCTTGATAGTGCAGTAAGTGGATGCAAAATTTAATTTAATAAAAGAATTAAACATTCATATGAGTTAATAGGATAAATATTACCCCATAGTAGTACGGGAACAAATTCCTTAGAATTATGCCTCAAAGGACTGAAATGTCATTGTGGGGTAGGGTAACGTGGAATATCCTACTAGACCAATTAGTATGTCTGATGCAGAGGAAAACTAAGTGATGGTTATCATGAAAAATTCTCTTTATAATTTTAATACATATATGCTCCTTCCTTTTGGCATTCCTCAATTTGTTATCTTTATAGTTCTGTTTAGATAGCCATTAGATTATGTTAACTCTTGGGAACTTGCCAAGAACTTATATTATATTTGGTCTAAGAGTCCATTACAGATTCTTACACAGCCATGCCTAGAATGACAGACATTAAAAGATGACTATGTAAAGTACAGCCTGAAATTTATGTATGTACGTACGTATGTATGTATGTATGTATGTATGTATTGGTAAGGTACTGGGGAGTTGAACTCCAGGGCCTAACAAATGCTAGACAAGTGCTCTACCCCTGAGCTGCAACCTTAGCCCCTTGTTTGTTATTTTGAGATAGGATCTTGCTAAGTTGTGCAAGCTGCCTCTGGCCTTGAACTTGTGATCCTCCTGCTTTTGCCTCCCAAGTCCCTGGGATAATAGGCATGTGGATGGTACCTAGTCCAGTCGGAAAATTATTGTATGAGCTATAGTTATGAGACAAATTTTTATGAATAGTTATTAAAGCATGTGCAAGTATAACACTGGCTATATTTGTTGTTGTTAGTCACCCTTGAGTTGGGTCCAACTCATAGCAATCCTATGTCCAACAAAATGAAAGACTCCCCCACCCTGTGCCAGGCATATGATCTTTTTTATATTTAAGTTCGTTGTTACAGCCACTGTGTCAATCCATCAAGTTGAGGGCTTTCCTTTTTTTTGTTGACCCATTACTCTCCCAAACATGATGTTCTTCTCTAGGGACTGGTCCCTCCTGACAACAGGTCCAAAATACATCAGACACAGTCTAGTAATCCTTGCTTCCAAGGAGCACCCGGTTGCACTAATTTTAGGATAAATCTGTTGGTTCTTTTGGCAGTCCCTGGTATATTCAATATTCATCTTCAGCATCCTAATTCAGAAGCATCAGTTCTTCTCCTGTCTCCCTTATTCAATGTCCAGCTTTTACAGGTATATCATGTGACTGAAAATACTGTGGCATGAGTCAGGCACAGCTTCACCTTTGATGTAACATCTTTACCTTTCAACACGGTAGAGAGGTCTTTTGCAACAGCTTTTCCAGATGCAATACTTCTTTTGATTTTTGTGACTGCTGTTTCCATGGGTTTTGATTATGGAATTAAGGAAAGCAAAATCTTTGACAACATCAATATTTTCTCCAGCTATCACGAAGTTACTTATTGATCCAGTGGTAAGGACTTTTGTATTCTTGATGTTGAGGTACAATCCATACTGAAGGCTATGTTCTTTGATCTTCATTAGTCAATATTTCAAGTCCTCTTCACTTTCAGCAAGTAAAGTTGTGTCATCTGCATAACACAGGTTGTTAGTCTTCCTCCAAGTCTCATGCCACATTTTTCTTCATAAAGTCCAGCTTCTTGGATTATTTGCTCAACATAGAAATTGAAGAGGTACAGTGAAATGATACAGCCCTGATGCACACCTTTTCTACTTGAAAGCAGGCAGTATTTCCTTGTTCTGTTCAGATGACTGCCTCCTGGTCCATGTACAGATTCCTCATAAGTATAATTAAGTGCTATGGTATTCCCATTGTTCACAATGTTATATATAATTTGTTATGATCCACACAGTCAAATGCCTCTGCACAGTCAATAAAACATAGGTCGACATCTTTCTGGTATTCTCTGCTTTCAGGTAATATTCATCTGACATCAACAATGATGTCTCTGGTTCCATACCCTCTTCTGAATTTGGCTTGATTTTGTGGCAGTTCCCTGTTAATATACTGCTGCAGTTGTTTTTGAATGATATTTAGTAAACTTACTTGCTTGTGATATTAATGATATCATTCAATGATTTCTGCATTTGGTTAGATCCTCTTTCTTGGGAATAGGCACAACTATTGATCTCTTCCAGTCAGTTATCCAGATAGCTGTTTACAAATCTCTTGGGATAAACAAGTTAGCACCTCCAGTGCTGCACGTGCTTATTGAAACTTCTCAGTTGGTATTCCATCAATTATTTGAGCCCTATGGTTCTCTAATGCCCCAAGGCAGGTTTCACTTCTTCCTTCTGTTCCATTGGTTTCTGATCATATGCAACCTTTTGAAATGGTTGAGCATCCATCAATTATTTTTGGTATAATGACTCTGTATGCCTTCCATCTTCTTTTGATTTTTCCAGCATCATTTTATATTTTCTCTGTAGAATCCAGCACTATTGCTACTCAACACTTGAATTTTTTCTTGAATTCTTTAAGTTTGAGAAAAACAGAGCATGTTCTCCCCTTTTGGTTTTATATTTCCAGCTCTTTGCACACATCATATAATATTTGATTTTGTCTTCTTGAACTACCTTTTGAAATCTTCTGTTTAGTTCTTTACCTTTATCGTATCTTCCTTTTATTTTAGTTACTAAACTTTCAAGGGCAAGTTTCAAGTTTCTTTTGACTTTAATTTGTTTTTTTTCTTTTTTCCTGCCATTTTAATATCTTTTCCTTTCATCATGAATAATGTCTTTGATGTTATGCCACAGCTTCTCTGGTCTTTCATCATTAGTGTCCAATACATCAAATCTGTTCTGGAGATGGTCCCTGAACTCACTTGTCTATCACTTTGCTGTACTGTGGGGGCTTGAGTGTTGTTATGATGCTGGTATGATGGGGGGCCCAACTAGTATTTCAGATACTAGTAGGGACACCCATGGTGGACAAGTTTCAGCTCAGCTTTAAGACTACGGCAAACTATGGAGAAGGATGTGACAGCCCAATCCTAAGTTAACTAGCCATTGAAAACCCTATGAAGAGCAAAAAAACAAAAAACAAAACAAAAACAAAACAAAACAAAAAAACACACCATTAGATATAATGCTAGAAAATGAGCCCCTCGGGTTGGAGGGCACTTAAAAGATGACTGGGGAAGAGCTACTTCCTCAAAGTAGAGTCAGCCTTAATGATAGGAATGGAGTAAAGCCCCAGGGGCCTCCATTTGCTGATGTGACATGACTCGAAATGAAAAGGAACAACTGTAAACATCCATTAATAATTGGAACATAGAATGTGTATAGTATGAATCTAGGAAAATTAGGAATCATCAAAAGGGAAATGGAGTACATAAACATCAATATTCTAGGCATCAGTGAGCTAAAATGGATTGGCATGGGCCATGTTGAATCAGATAATCATGTAGTCTACTATGCTGGGAATGACAAAGAGAAATGGGGTTGCATTCATCAAAGAAGACATCTCAAGATCTGTCCTGAAGTACAATGCTGACATTGATAGAATAATATTCATATGCCTACAAGGAAGGCCAGTTAATATGACTGTTATTCAAATTTATGCACCACCACTAAGGCCACAGATGAAGAAAGGGAAGATTTCTATCAGCTTTTGCAGTTTGAAATTGGTCAAACATGCGATCAGGATGCACTGATAATTACTAGTTACTGGAATGCAAAAGTTGGAAACAAAGAAGAAGGCTTAGTAGTTGGAAAATACGGCTTTGATGACAGAAACTATACTGGAGATCACATAATAGAATTTTGTTAGACCAATGACTTTTTCATTGCAAATACCGTTTTTCACCAACATAAATAGTGACTATACATATGGAATTCACCAGATCGAACATGCATGAACCAAATTGACTACATTTGTGGAAAGAGAGGATAGAAAAACTCAGTATCAAAAGTCAGAACAAGACCAGGTGCTGATTGTGGATCAGACCATCAGCTGCTCATATGCACGTTCATACTGAAACTGAAGAAAATTAAGTGTATGAAAGTTCAGGTATGGCTATATTTAGATTCTGCCAATTACCTGCCAGGTTCTTATATTTTAACTCTGACTCTTAGGTCATTAGCAAAACCAGAATTCTAACTTACTTTTATGCAATTTCAAAGGGACTTCTTTTTCATCATACTATCCTGCCTCTGATTAAATATCTTCTTTGTGTCAATCCTTACATAACACAGAGACAGATATAATCCTTCTAATGGTCTCATAATTTTTTATAAACCCAAGCTGATAATCATATAGGGGGATATAGGATTTAGGGAAATTCATTCTGATAACTATGAGAAGAAATTTATAGGTCAGCATGGCATTATATTAATCCCTTTTCATCTTATTACACATTTGGCTCAGGAGATCTGTGCATTAGGTAGTTATTTCTTTTTCTTTGAATGATTCCTCTCTAAAACAAAACATTGGCTAGTGGAGGTGAGGAAAATGGGAAATAGTCTTGTTTACTGGGATTCATGACCTGCTTCCTAAAGCACTTTGCTGGGGTTTGTGACCTGTTTCTTGAAGGACTTGACTAGTAACATTGATTTTTATTTTTTTATTTTTTATTTTTTTTTTTGTGGCTGAAAAGAATATCTGAGCTGTGAAGTCTGGAAATTCTCAAACTTCAGAGTGAATCAGAGTCCATCCACTTGTAGGACACACTAAAACACAGCTTGCTAGGCCCTACCCTTAGATTTCTGATTTAGTAGGTATTGTGGGAATGTGCATTGTTAACAGGCTTTCCTGTTGTTGCTGATCTGGGAAGTTTACTTTGAGTGCCACAGGTTTTGTAAAAGGGCACCATACAAATTTGAATTCAACTACAGTGTCTGAGTGCAGTGTCTCAGATTAGGGTTAGGGTTAGAGGTAAGAAAACTGAGATCATGAGAAAGTTTATCTGTGAAAATGTATTAATCAAATCTTGTTCCTTCCCTGCTAAAAATCACTTAGTGGTTTCCTGCTGCACTTAGAATAAAATCTCAAATCCTTAGTATCTAGAAGATCCTGTATGCCTGCTTCCATTCCTCACATCATGATCCCCATAGATGCTTACTAACTTCCATTCCAGTTATTCAGTGGACACTTTCCTATTTTAGCATAAGAAATCACTAAGATGTGCACAGAGCGTGGTACAAGGAGTGAAAATGTGATTTTGAGAGACTTTCAAACCATTTTTCAATGCCTGCCACTTCCTTCATACTTCAGAGACAGCTAATATAAGCCGCATGCTTAGTGATTTTCTGAGTCTACTCTTCCCTACAATGTAACTCTCCCCATGTTACATCTGGCAGAAAACTTGATCCTCATTATAATAATACTTAACATTTATTAATCAGTGATGTTCTAGCTATGCCACCAAGCATTTAACTAACATTATCACATTTAACCTTCACAGAATCTATTGCATATTCCATATATACTACTCACTTCTATTTTACAAATGAGGGAACTGAGGTTGAGTGTCTTAAGCAACTTTTTGAGTGTTGCACAGCTAATAAGAGGCAATATTGAGATTTAGGGTCCAACTTCTGGGGCTAGTGTCTTTCTTTTTGATTGTTTTCTAGTACTTGGGTATTGAGCCCAGAGTCTGGCACATATTTTGCAAATGATCTGCTGCTGAGCCCATTTTTTAATTTTTAATTTTTTATTTTTATTTTGAATAAGAGAATCACTAAACTGTGCAGGCTGCCTCTGGCCTTGAACTCGAAATCTTCCTGTCTCCACCTCCCAAATCACAGGGATTACAGGTATGTGCTGCTATACTTGGCCAGCATCTTCCTTCTTGGTTAACAAATGATACTGCCTCCCAATTATATCCTGAAATAACTATTATGTTTGTTTAAACCCACTGGCCAAATGAGGGGAATCCTTTCTCTACTTTGAAGTTTTTCAGACTGTTTATCAGAAAATCAGGTGGTGCCTTTGGAGACAGAGAAGGGAGCTTTATCTTGAAGGATCCTTACAAAGAGATTAGTTACATTAAGAAAAATTTCAGTACCTCAAAGTGTCCTATCCTTTGTCTTGATGATTGAAGAAATTATGTAAGAGTTAATAGAGAAAACATTTTTATGCTTTATGTGCTATGTTTTAATTAATTTTAGAGTAGTCTGTGCTTATTATGCTCTCAATATTAAAAATGTCTAAGCCAGGGGCTGTGGTGCACATGGGTAATCCCAGTGACTCGAGAAGCTGGTGCAGGAGAACTGTGAATTCAAGGCTTTAGGCAGCCTGTGCAATATAGCAAGACCCTACTAAAAAATGAAAAATAAAAAAGGGGCTGAGGGTGCAGCTCAGTGGTAAAGCCTTTGCCTAGCATGAATTCAACCTCCAGTACTGTAAAACAAAACAAAGCAAAGCACAACAAAATTCTAATCCATAGAGATTGCCTGTCACAGGTAAAGAATCCCACAGATTGATGCCTCTGGGTGATAATAACGGAAACTCTTCAGGTCAGACCTTACCAAATGATGTGAGACAAACATTGCTTCCTCACTGAAGTTACTTTTGGGCCGAAATGCAATCATTGGTCAGATGAACAAATGATCTGTACTGCTCAAAGAGCAAAAAATTTGGAGCAATTGTATTTTCTTCTTAAAGCATGTCTGAAATGAGATGAATTTTATGCAAGCTAATTCTTCCAGTGTTTTATTTATTCCCTCTTAAGAATGTTTTTTTAATGAGAAAGTTTCAATATGTTCTGAAATTTTGCCATAAGAAATTCTTCCTTCACTTCTTCCTTCCTTTTTCCTTCACTCTCTTCTTATATCCTTCCAGTCAGGCATTCATGCCCTTTTTCATTCTGAACCTAGTTGGTCTCCACTTACAGTATGCCTGGCATATTTATTTTAAATATTAAAACTCACTAGGATGGAAGTACAAAATGAGACATCTGGAGTAGTGAGCCCACCTGTTATGAAGACCCCAGGGCATTTCAAAAGTGGAATGAACTTGGAAGGAAACCAACACAGATTCAATTTTATTGCATATATCATCTTCCATTCCAAAGCATAACTGTATATATATTTAAGTGTATTCTTATAATAAAATTTTTGAGTAAAATAGCAAATTTAATTCAGTATTTTAAAAAATATATCAAACACAGACAATTTTTCTTAGGAATGTAAGGATGATGCAACATCAGGAAATATGCTCATTAAATTTAAGATAATAAAATGATATTACAAAGAAAGGAAAATAAAATCATTTATATAAAGCAGAACTATTGAATATAGTCAATATATATTTATTATTTAAAAATAAGCTTAGAGTAGAATAGAACTGTCTCACTTTGAAAAGAAGAAGTTTTCAAGAATGTATGGCAAGTTTCATGCTTATTCAGATTAGGATTAAAATAAGAATGACCACTATTGTTGCTTCCATTGATTTTTCAAAGTAACTACCTAACAGAATAGGTTCTTGTCCTCCCTATTCTCACTGAGACTGGAATTTGTGACTCAGCAAAATTATATATGACCACACAGCATAACTATTCAGGCTTTGGGGAAAAAATGTCAACTGTGTAATTGCTGGAATATGAAGAACCAAATACAAACAAACAAAACTAGCTGGGAACTTAAAGAATGAAAATAAATAATAAAATAATAAAATCTGTTTGAAAGAGTGTTCAGACCAATATATAATCTCTTCTTCCCTTTTGAAATCAGACCACAGAGCAGTCTTTGCTCTCCTGAAGGATTATCTGTCTGAGCAATGGCTGGCAGGAAAAATGACACAGGTTAATAGAAAACAAAACCTGCTCACATGAAGGGAAAGAAAGACGTGGCCAATGGCTGCACCCTCCCAGTACCTCCTTCTACTCCCCAAACAGCTTTTCCATCCTTGACCTTCTCACTGGAAACCTCTCCGTAAGCAGTTACACACAGCTCTGCAAATGTTAGAGTGACATTTGGACTTGGCTTGTGTGATCACTGGCCCGCCAGCCTGGGCTTCCCTGGGGGCCTGCCAAACTGCAGCTAGTGGGTCTGAGTCTTGCAGGCCTCGCCTCCCAGAGCTAGCAATAACATTTACCAGCTACAGTTTTCTCCATTTTCAAATATTTCCTCTATCTCACGTGACAGTGACCATCCAGCTCCTTTATAGACTGGCATCTAAAGAGAGTGGTTTAGAGAGAGGAGAGCCCTCCTGTAAGAACTGTTAACATTTACCTTTCATTAAAGATTTTATTTGTGTTTTAATCAGCCTTCCCCCCTAGGACTCTGATATATTTGAGTAAAATTAATTACTAAAATCTCATACCTGGGGGCAGGAGAAGTATACTTTCCATGGTGCTTATATCAGGGGAAACTGAACAGATTGCTTCTGGTTGGTAAGGAATTAAATGTGAGCTTTTATTAAAAGCTTTTTGGAATCCTCAAGAAGTGGGAATTGTCCAGGGAATTCCACAGTTACAAATCATAACTGTAGACTTGCAGTTTTGGAGCTTAGCTATGCTTAATATGTGACAGAACTGGGCTTGAGGAAGTTAAAATCAGGTGCATGGTCTATCTCATTTGCTGACCCTCTGGTGCCTTAATAAATGCATGAGGAATGAATTGCATCTTCACCTAGAAGCCTAAGAAATCTCATGCTAATATTAGCCTTTTAGCATCAGTGAGAAAACAGAGGCTCAGAGAATTCAATGAATTGTCCACTCCCAAACCTAGTCAGTGGCGGGCCTCCTATACAGCCTGAGCAGAGCCTTAATGACATTGATGTAAGCTGTACTTAATTTCTTGTTGTTAGGTCCTCTTGAGTTGGGCCTGACTCAGTGATTCTCATTGCGTTGTCAATGGCTGATTGTTTTGGGATTGCTTCAGGAGTGGAGAGGTACATATATGCTACAAATATAACCGTTGCCAGGAAAAGTTAAATATGAATAAGAACATAATAGATTTTTGTGCGTATGTGGTTTGAGGATCAAACCCAGGGCTTTCCTCATGCTAGGCATGTGTTCTACCACTGAGCTATATCCCTAGCCCAAGAACACAATAGATTTCTAGTTAAGGAATGTTAATTAGGAAAGAGGGAAAATGAACTTCACAATTAGGCCAGCACCACAGTAATAAATGTTGCAGACAAGATTCACTGATGGGTGCTAAAATTGGTGGGCAAAAAATTGAGGAGAAACCAGATTTACATAGGCTTAAAGTATCTTCTCTAACATACTTAGCGCCACAAAGGAAAAGATAATTTAAGAGTGGAAAGTCCTGGGAAACACCAATTTAATCAAATAATTAAGAAAATACTAATATCACTAGGAAAAGCTACACCAGCATCACAAACTCCGTGATACACTGTGCTGAGAATGACACAATGCAATTTTCATGATATCCTTGTCAAAAAGCATAACCCCACTTTACCCATGAGAGAACATTGGACACACCAAACCTGATGATATCTGATAATTCTTTTTATCATATATATTTGTTGTTGTTGTTGTTAGGTGCCATCGAGCTGGTATCCAACTCATAGCAACCCTCATAGGGGTTTCAATGGCAGACTGTTTTGGGATTGCCTTGAGAGTGGATTACCACGTCCTTCTCCCATTTTTGTGGTGCTGGGAATTGAACTCGGGACCTCAGAGACTGCAGTGCAGCGCTCTACCAACTGAGCTAAATCTCAGCCCATCATATATACATACATACACACACATATATATGTATATATGTATATATGTATATATGTGTGTGTGTGTATATATATATATATGTATATATATATATATATATACATATCTCCATGCTCGCGCACATGTGTGTATGTGTGTATATTTATTTATAAACGTTGGAGAGCCAGATACAGTGTTGCATGCCTGTGATCCCAGCGACTCGGGAGGCAGAGGCAGGAGGATCGCATGTTTCAGACCAGAGGCAGTCTGTGTAATTTAGTGAGACTTTGTCTCAAAAAGTAAAAAAAAAAATGGGCTGGTGGTGCAGCTAGGTGGTACAGCACTTGCAAAGCATGCAAGTGGGAGGCCGTGGGTTCAACCCCCAGTACCACAAAATAAAAATAAATATAAAAAATAAAACATAAAAATAAAAAAAATGTTGGTGGGGTTGGTAGGTACAGAGTAATAAGGCTTATGCAATTTCCATTATGCAACTATTACATTGTTTTTTATTATTCTTTTACCAATTTACGTATTTCACAGATCCTTTTGATTAATACTTAGTAAAAAATCATTTGTTTTGGGGTTATATCCCTCCTTTCTAACCCATGTATTTGTATTGTTGTATCAACTATTTTGAGATTATCCACTCCTTTCTTATCCTTCCACATTTTCCCTCCCCTTACTCCTCCTTTAGTCTCCTCTCTCCACCACTAAATCCCTCCCCACTTCTTTCTATTCTTCTTTCATTTTCCCCTCCAATAGTTCTTTCAAAAAACATAAAAGAAAAAGAAAGATTGAGAAACCATAACAGACTAGATGAAACTCAGGAGAAATATCAAGTAATATAAATAGAAAAATAATAAAATATTTGAATGAGGCCTGAAATTTATTTAAAATAAATAATATATATTATATGAATGTATAATGCTCTTATTCGTAATCACAATATGATAATTTAAGATGTAAACATTAAGAAGAATGGCAGGGAATACAAAACAACTCTTGCTGTAATTCTTGCAACCTTTCTGTAAGTGTGTATGTTGGAAATAATTAAAACAATAACTAAACCAAAACAGATGAACAGAAAATACTTTTGGCTTTCTGTTTTCTTCTAATGTCGAGAGAGACAAACATATAAATTAAAATAACACACACACAAAAACATTGTTGTGGGTACTGCCAATAATGAATGTGTGTGCCAGATAGAAGGCCATAGAGAAAGGATGGTCAGTTTTACCTGGGAAGAGAACACAGGTAGCCAGAATAAGCTTCACAGAGAAGGTGATACTCAAGGTCTTTTGTTCTTCTATCATTTATTTTATTGAATACCTGCTATAAGCCTCTCTTCTAGAAAATAACTATATTGAAATAAAAAGGAAAAAGTTTCTGTACCTGTGGAACTTACATTTTAGAAGCAGGATTCAAATAAGATACACAAGGAAAATTTCAAATAGTTTAAGTGCTGTCATGAAAAATAAATGAGCTGATGTGGTAGAATATGCCTGGAGAGAGGCACAATTAGACAGGGTGATTGGGGAATCCCTTTCTGAAATAATAGTTCAGCAATTTGGGGCAGGGCTTGTATGAGGAGGAGCCCCAAGTGACTCTACACTGAAGATTACTGATTGAATATAAGAAAAGAATTGATGTGTTTGTATTCAAGAAAACACAAGGAAGCTGATGTGTTGGACTATAATGGACAAGGGGAGAATAGCAGGAGATGAGCTATGAAGTAGAGTTACTGGGTAGCTATATGCTTTAACTGGCACACTTTTGAGAAAAGGGTGGTGTTATTAATAATTACTCTAGACCATCAGAAGCAAAATGGACTACCTGGGCCAAACTTAGACAATATGATCATCCTATAGGAAGGAAATAACTCATTTTGGACTTTGTGAGCCACCCAAGGAGTATAAATTTACTCTTAAGTGTGTTAGGAAGGCATGGGAGGGCATAGCGGAAGTGATCATTCTGGCTTCCATGTGAATAGACCATTGAGAGCAAAAATGAAAGTAGGGAGAGTAATGAGGTGGGACTTTCAGAAGGCTTGTTGTAAGATGGAGGCTGGGGGCTTGGACTAAGAGTGTTGATGTGGAGAAGATAGAACAGGACAGATTTATTCTGTTGTGAAGGTAAAGTCAATAAAGTTATCCTTCCCAGGTAAGCAGAGAGCACTCATTTTGAAGGGAAGATTCTGAGTAAGGTCACAGGGGCAGCACATTCTAAGACACAGTAGCATATTTGATAGCAAAGTGAAGGGGAACCATGGTGGTAGGTGATTTAGCTAGAGATTGGACCAAGAGCCTGGTCGTTTAAGATTTAGAATTCAGTACTAAGTAGAAGGAACTGGGGTGTTTTTGAAAAAATTTGAATTAAAATTGACATGATTTGATCTGTTTTGCAAAACTGACCGTAGTCCAAATATAAGAAGAAAATCAGAAGATAAAATGAAAAGCAAAATAAACTGAAAACAGAGACAGTTTTTGCTACTTCGAAAAATAAACAAGAAACCCAAAACGTTTCGAGGATGGTACAATGAAGTGAGGGAACTTTTCACTGGAAACTGTCCACCCATTCATCAGACACACCCTTGGTTGTCAGTAGTTCACAATGTAATTGTTGACTCAGGGACTTCAGAATAGGGTCGCTGAGTCATAAAGACAGTTTGGGGAGGAAGACTTCAGAGACAAATTAGTGTCACATACCCTGTCCCCTCCTCTGCCTTCCCTGCCACTCTTCTTGGCCCACTCATTGCTAAGTTGTAGCAACATCTCTCCAGCTGGTGTGCCTCACGTACAATTTTGGCAAGCTGAACATGGTGACGGAGCCAGATATCTTGTTCCCTGCAGACATATAAACTCATCAGCTGTGGGCTGGTAATATAATTTACAACACACTTGGCCAGCCCTATAAAACATTTTTGAGTTTGCAGGGAAATGGAGCCCTGACGAGAGGAAATGGTTATGGCTTAATTTTAGCTGTATTCTCCACTCTTTTCTGCAGTAGCAGCAGCCTGTGCGTGATGCATCCTAGTCACCCACCAGACAGTTACAACTTTGTTGTCACTGTGTTTGGCAAGCTAAGCATAACATTAGGCTTTGCTTAATATCCACTTCCAGGATCCTCTTATCTGAGGCAGTGATGACCATGGTATGAGCCTCCATCATTAGGACAAAGGGATTGAGATATAACTGCTGGATATCCCAAAGACATAGCTCCCCTCTTGATGGAATTACCTGATGCCTTACTTTTCAAAATAAAGTTTCTGTAAAATGATATTGATAGAAGGGTTGGGAGCTAGAACATTTGAGACATGTCATTCCTCTATGTGAAGTCAAACGATCTCTCTGCTGACTGTGTTTTGTTCTTTTCCTCCACATATTGGCTGGGATTTAGCTCAGTGGGTAGAGTGCTGCTCTGTAGTCTCTGAAGTCCTGGGTTCAATTCCCAGCACCACAAAATGGGAGAATAATGTGTCAATCCACTGTCAAGTCAATTCTGAAACAATCAGTCATTGAAAACCCTGTGAGGGTCACCATGAGCTGGACACAACTCTATGGCACCTAACAACAACATACTACAATAACTATTTGAATTCATGTTGTTAGGCAACTAAGGTTGTTTTTATTCAGCCATTACCAGAAGTGACCATAGCTAAAAGTAAACCCATACAAGGTCAGAAATTTATTTAATCCATTGCTAGAGTCCCCAGAGTCTAAAACAGAGCCTGTAACACACAGCATGTAATCAAAAACTATATGGTGAATATAAAAGCTCCAATATTGACATAGTAAATCTACTGTAATGATTGGAAAATAATACTAAAAATGATGTAGTTTCCTACATCACACTCTATTGAGTGTTGGCCAAGGAATTAATGAATTGATGTATCATCCCTGAGACGTAATAGAATCCAATATTCTAATTACTTTCTAAGCATTGCAAAACCTTCAATTTAAGAGACAATTTATTAACCTGGTGATTTTAGATTGTACTGGATTTTCTGTAATGTCTGGTACTGTCAAAGTTCTTTTGTGTTTCCATTCCATAACTAACTCTGTTTGAGAAGTGTTAGAAATAGCATATCTGTAGCATATGTTTGTATATGTGTTTATGTGTATGTGTGTATTGGTAATGTTTTAAACTAAAGGCCCAATATATCTTTAAGAATTTTTAGATCTTTTGAGTCATTTGTTTCAGAACATCATAGATTTTGTACAATGTGATTTTTGAAGCAGGAGCTCTAGGGTTGAGTGTGATCTCCACTATGATTAGGAAAGTTGTTATTGTTAGGTGCCTTTGAGTTGGGTCCAACTCATAGCGACCCTATGCACAACAGAATGAAACACTCCCTGACACTGCCAGGCACATGATCATTTTTACGTTTAAGTCCATTGTTGTGGCAACTATGTCAGTCCATCTAGTTGAGGATCTTCCTGTTTTTTGTTGACCTGCCACTCTGCCAAACATGTCCTACAAGGATTGGTTCCTCCTGACACCATGTCCAAAATACATAAGACACACTCTATCCATCCTTGCTTCCAAGGAACAATCTGGTGGTGGTTCTTCTGGAAAGATTTGTTGGTTTTTTGACAATCCATGTTATTTTCAATATTTGTCTCCAGCACCATAATTCAAAAACACCAATTCTTCTCCCATCTACCTTATTCAACATCCAGCTTTCACATAAAAATACTATGGCATGGGTCAGGCACACCTTCATCTTCAATGTGAGATCTTTACTTTTCAATACTTTAAGAGGTCTTTTGCAACAGCTTTTCCCAATGCAATTGCTTCTTTTGATTTTTTGGCTGCCACTTCCATGGGTGTTGATTGTAGAACCAAGTAAAGCAAAATCTTGGACAATGTCAAACTTTTTTCTGTTTATCATGAAGTTGCATACTGACTCAATTGTAAGGATTTTTGTTTCTTGATGTTGAGGTGCAGTCCGTACTGAAGGCTGTGTTCTTTTGTCTTCATCAGTAAATATTTCAAATCCTTTTCATTTTCAGTAAGGAGAGGTTTATTATCTACATAACACAGGTCTTCCTCCAATCCAGATACCACGTTCTTCTTCATAAAGTCCAGCTTCTCAGATTATTTGCTGAAAATAGTGATTGAAGGGCTATGGAGAAAGGACATAGCCCTGAAGCACACCTTTCCTGACCCTAAAGCAGGCAGTGTTTCCTTGTTCTGTTTGGATGACTGCCTTCTGATCCATATTCAGATTCTTCATGAGTACAATTAAGTGCTCTGGTATTCCCATTCTTCACAATGTTATCCAGAATTTGTTGTGATTTACATATTCAAATGTCTTTGCATAGTCAATAAAACATAGACATCTTTCTAGTGTTCCTTACTTTAGGCCAATATCCATTTGATATCAACAATGATGTCCCTGGTTCCATGCCCTCTTCTGAATCCAGCTTTATTTTTCTGGCAGTTCACTTCCTATATACTCCTATAGTTGCTTTTGAATGATAATTTCTGCACTTGGTTATATCCCCTTTCTTGCAAATAAACACAAATATAGATCTCTTCCAGTCAGTTTGTCCAATAGTTATTTTCAAGTTCTCTTGGCATAGACAAGTGAGCACCTCCTGGGTTGCATCTGTTTGTTGAAACATCTCAATTGGTATTCCATCAATTCCTAGAGCCTTGTTTTGCCAATGCCTTCAGGAAAGCTTCTATTTCTTCCTTCAGAACCATTGGTTCCTGATCATATGCAACCTCTTAAAATGGTTGGGCATTCACCAGTTCTTTTTGATATAATGATTCTGTGTGTGCCATCCATCTTCTTTTGATGTTTCCAGTGTCATTTAATATTTTCTCTATAGGATCCTTCACTATTGCCCCTTGAGACTTGAATTTTGTTTGACTTATTTAAGCTTGAGGAAAACAGAGCTTGCTCTTTTCTTTTGGAATTATATTTCTAGCTCTTTGCATGTTTTTTTGCAGTACTGGGGGTTGAACCCAGGGCCTGGTGCTTGCATGCTTTGCAAGTACTGAACACTGAGCTGCACCCCCAACCCTTTTCTTTTTAACTTTTTGAGACAGGGTCTCGCTAAATTACACAGACTACCTCTGGTCTCGAACTTGTGATCCTCCTGCCTCCACCTCCCGAGCTGCTGGGATTACAGGCATGTGCCACTGCACCCAGCTTTTTGCATGTCATTATAATATTTGCTTTCTCTTCTTTAGTTGCCCTTTGAAATTTAGTTCTTTAACTTTGTCATGTCTTCCTTTTACTTTATTGTTGTTAGGTGCTATAGAGTTGGTATCCAACTCATAGCGACCTTGCGTACAACAGGCAAAACACCATTGTCAGTAAGTCTCTGCTGTTCATAGGGTTTTCAATGGTGGATTGATTTTTGGGAGTGGGTTGCCAGGTCCTTCTCCCAAGCCTACAGCACCTGGTGCTCCCAGGCGGTCTCCTATCCAAGTACTAATCAGGCCCGACCCTGCTTAGCTTCTGAGATCTGATGGGATCAGATGCCACAGGGCTATGGCTGCAGGCCCTTTTACTTTTAGTGCTCAATATTCAAGGGCAAGTTGCAGAGTCTCTTTTGTCATGTAGTTTGGTCTTTTCTTTTTTCCCTGTCTTTTTAATAACCTTTTTCTTTCCTCATGAATGATGTTTTTGATATCATGCCACAGCTTGTCTGGTCTTTGATCATTAAGTCTAACACATCAAATTTGTACTTGGCACAGTTTCTGAACTCAGGTGGGATATACTAAAGGTCATATCTTGGCTCTTGTACACTTGTTCTAATTTTCTTCAGTTATAGTTTGAACCTGCATGTGATTAGGAGTAGGGGAGGATGCAAAATGGATTTTGGAGGATACAAAGTTTAATACCTCCACTAAAAGTAGAAGTCAAGAGTTTAAAATATTACCTTACCTTTCTCAGTTATGAAATGAAAGATTTGAATGCAGGTAAACTTAAAATTTTTAACTCTGAATTTCTGTGCAATTTAGAGTGAGTATTCTAAGGACATCTATGTTGGTGTGTGTGTGTGTGTGTGTGTGTGTGTGTGTGTGTGTGTGTGTGAGAGAGAGAGAGAGAGAGAGAGAGAGAGAGAGAGAGAGAGAGAGAGGAGGGAAGGGAAGAGGGGAGGGGAGGGGAAGGAAGAGGAGAAGAGAGGAGAGAAGAGACTGGTTTCCTGAACATAGTTTGTCCATGATGGTTATGAACCATGTTTCCATCCATGATAAATATAAAAGATCTAACTCTAGGGTTATTGAGTATAGTCTGCTTCATGGTTATAAAAGTAGGTCCATTGTATAAGGAATTTGAGAATAGGAGAAAGCAAAATATCCACCTGATTTCTCTGTTTCCTCAAAATAGACTTCATAATGAGAAGGAAGACTAAGAAAGCACTGTACTTGACCTTTCATAGTTACATCCTACTTCACAATGTGCAGAATTCTTTCAAATGTATTTTTATATGAGTTTTGAATATTGTTCAAGATTATTAAAAAGAGATTAGAGAAATATGATTTTCCTGCAGTTGTGCACCTGTGAGGGGTGGACCTGGGGATGGTGCATGAGGCTCTTGTCATGCAGGCTTTTTCCCCTTTCAGAGGCTACCTCTAAAATTGAAGGATTATCTCCATATGGAAGCATTGGGCCATTTCTATACTTCAACAAATTAAAATGGACATGTATATACATATACATACAACTTTTATTCATCATCCAATACTATCATGTATTATTTGGATGTTTCTACATTCATATTTCAGGGTTCATCTTTGTGCTGGCGGCTTTTTCTGTACAACTATGGATCCATTCTCCACTCCTCACCCTGTTTCACTTAGCTTTGTATCCTGGAAGGTGGTTCTGTAAGGTTGGCATTAACAGGCTTTCTTGCTTTCTGTATTGCATTGGAATTTAACCAGTGGGAAGCATCTGTAAGGGAGAAGGTCTAGTTCTCACCTTGTGGGAAGGCTGCCAACTTGCTTGCTTCTTGACCCAGGTTCACTGCTTTTAAGATGTACTCACCGTACTTTCTTTCAGTTATACATACTCTTCTCTCTCCCTCTGGATTTTGGTAATTGCCATCCCCTTCCCCCCATCATACCTAGGAGTGGTAAAGGTGTTTGTTTTGAAAAGCTCAGAATACTGTGTTACTCATGGAAGGTTTACTGTTTCCTACCTATACCTTGAAATATTATACTTATCAAGCCTTCATTAAATGATACATTGAATGAGATAATCTGCTTCCTATTAGTAAGTGGACTAGAGCTATCACTTCATATGTTATGAATGGAGAAACTGAGGTACAAGAACAAAATTTCACAGTTGAATAACTTATAGATCTAAGATTCCATTCAGATCTTTTCACATGCCTATAGGGGCAGCACACTAAGACATGATCCTGAATGGGAGGCTGACCCACATGTATAATGATAGCTCTGCACAATAGAACTCTTCTGAATTGACTGAATCAGAATAATTCTCAGAGACATACCACTGTCACTTATAATGGTTGTGTTTTGAAATTTCATAATATGTTTACAAAATAAAGGAATGACAATAGTATGTGGACAAAGATTGGATAAGGTCACATTTGATCTCTCACCACACAATTCTATCTTCCCTGCACCAATTGAGTTAGCTTTAAAAGCAATGCTGATCATTCATCATTTGTCTAAAAATCCTCTCTGTGGATTAATATCAACCCTCTTGACTACTTACCAGACCTTTCTTAATTTGTCTTCCATAGTTTACTCCAGTCTTAACTTTGACCACTCTAATGCTATGTTCTAGAACAGTGGCTATCAGCTGGAGGTGATTTTCCCCTCAAAGTGTACTTGGCAATATCTGGGGGCATTTTTCATCATCATGACCAAAGGAGGTGCTATTGGCATCTAACAGGTAGAGGCCAGGGATACTGCTAAATATCCTCCAATGCAGAGACAGCCTCCATGACAGTTACCGGGTTCATAACGTCAACTCATGTTGGTATTGAAAAGCCCTCTTCTACCATACAGAATTCCTCCTGTCCCTTGACTTGACTGTGCTATAACTTGATCAACAGATTCTTTACCAGATACTGTGATTAATATATGATTTAGTGGCATGTACTTATTAACTCTGTGCCTGCACATACACTGCTCCCTTGCTTAGAATGCCTTCCCACTTTCCTCTCTCTGACTCACTCTATCTCATCCTTGAAGCACAAGTTATGGCAAAGGTAGAGATGTCTGAGCTCAATTCCCACAACACTCTGTTCATCTTTCAAATATAACATTTTACCTATTAAATCTGACTTCAACTTTCTGAGTGCTCATTAATGGGAGCAATGATGTTATTTGTGCTTCCTCTCCAATTTTAGCACAGCATCTGGGCATATTAGATATTAATCTTTCAAAATAGCAAATAGTATTGCAAGCAGTGGACACATTACTGAGTAATTGTGTTATATTTAAATTTTTTAATTAAGTCACTTTTTTGTTTAAGTCAGTAAAAAATATTTAAGAAAACATTTCTTGAATTCTTTGGTCAAATGAACATTCTCTTAAAAAGTATGTATTTATAAACCAGGGCCTCTGTATACCATATTCTTTTTGTTTCCCTTTTGAATATTAAGAAGTATGGAAAAATACATATCTGCTTTGCTCAAAGTGAGAAATGTCAATCAAAATTTGTGTCATTTCTTTAGAGTGCTCTAGTTTTTTGGAATGAGAAACCAATATGACTCAATATTAGGACAGCATCACATTGAGGATGTGAAAAATTAGTTCTCCACCTTGTCCACAGGAGAGAGAACATTGTTCTATGTACATTTTGTTGATTCCCTGGAACTGGCTATTATAGGGTCTATTGAGAGCTGGAGATTTGTGTTGTTCCTGCTGTTGAAAAAATGCAGATTTAGAACCTGGCAGGCATTCTTGCATAGATTTACACATTACTTAAAATCATCCCAGTTTGGATGGAGAGCAGGCAATCTGTGTGTTTTGGAAGGTTTGTAAGAAAAAACACTTAAGGGGTGTATGAGGCCAGTAGCTTTATGAGTGAGCAGTAGGATGTCTTGAAGGTACCAAAAGCAAAGAGGGTGAGAGAAGTAGTTTTTTAGTGATATCTTGCTTACAAAATTGACCACAAGAGTGTCTTCTCTCCATAGAAGATGGCTGAAGGACTGGTTGGACTATTGTGCTAGGAAAGGAAGTCTGTTCGGTAGGCTAAGAGCAAATTAAAGACAGCAAAGTTCACTTCATGAAAGCACAGAGCTAATTGGTCATAGTACTGTGTTAATACCAGTGGAACTCTTGCATTTGTCAGCAATATTACATCAATTGTGGAGTTTCTTCCTTTCCTATTACTGCCTGCCAATCTGGCTTTCTCCTTCCAGAGTATATGACATGTCAATAGTGTCACTTCCTCGTGTCTGTGGGCAAAAAGAACCTCTATACTATTCACTTCCTTTACACTATTCATTTTCTGTATATTCTTCACTTTTCTACTTGATTAGCACTTCATCACACCTAAAACAGCATGTACTTTATAGTATGATTAAAGATGTTAGATATCTAAGTTTTGATTATTTCCTGTTTCTTTGGTGTCCAAATTTACTAATTTGATTAAAGAAAGAAGGCAGTGGGGAGATGGTGGGGGAACTATTGCATACCAGAAACTCTCTGTTTCAAGCTAAATGAAAAAAGAATATTGTAACCAAATAATTAACCCCACATGAGGAAAAGGGCACAATGTAGTGTCATAAATTTGAAAAAGAGCTAAACAGATGATTCTGAAGCCCAGCCAAGAAGAGTGGTTAAGCTTATTGAAGTTGGGCCAACCTTGCCTGCACTTCTTAGTTTAGACTGTCATGTCATTGCTAGATGCCATTGAATCATTGTGTCCTATGTACAACAGAACAAAATACTACCTGAGACTGTACCTTACTCGGCACTATGTCAGTACTTCTCTGCTATTCATAGAGTTTTTGATGACTGATTGTTTTGGGAGTGGGCTGCCTGGCCCTTCTCCCAAGCCTACAGCAACCAGTATTCCCAGGTGGTCTCCCATTGAAGTACTAACCAGGCCCAACCCTACTCAGCTTCTGAGATCTGTAAAAATGGAAAGAATTGTCCCTAACATATTTATGTAAGGAAAGAAGCAAACTCATTAGATATTCTTGTATGTTCTTCCATTGACTGAAGAGCTGTGGAAATGAATGTGCAAGAGAAATATAGTTAACAAAAATAGACAATAGGACTGGTAACCAAAAGTCATTGGGACTATGTGGATGAGAAATTCTAATGTAATCCTTCAGTTTCCTTGGGATGTACCATTGAACCAGGCAGGATGACTTTTCATGCAGGCTTCAGAAACCAGTACATAGTCTAGGTAGCTAAATGAAGGTTACATGTAGGTTTGACTGAGTTCAACATTTCTTATCTTCCCTTTCCTCTCACATTCTGTCATCTCTCAAGCTACAGCTAAAAACCACATAGATCAGTCATCAAAAATGCTGTGAATAGCAGAGAAGTACAATACTAAACCACTAAAGTATAGGTTACAGCTTGAAGCAACAAGTCACCAAAACTATACCTCAACAATTGGAAACTCTGGATACCACTACCTGAGTATGAGCAAGATGAAAAGCAAAGTCCTAACAGTGCAGGTACAGAACAATAGAAAAAATAAGCATGAAGAGATGAAAGCATTTTTAAAAAATAAAAAATAATCTAGAAAAAACAAAACAACAGGAAAATCCTCCATACACTATATCCTATAATGTACTTGTACTATATAATAACTTAAGAAAATTGAGTTCATGCTACAATAATTCAAAGAAAAGGTTAAAACTGTGTCTGAGTGAAAAGAAAAGGGAGAACATAGGTTGAAAATAAATGAGAGACAAAACAATGCAATCACATAACTCACCTAAAATAATTCATAACAAGAGATGGAGAATATATGGCTAAAAATTGAAACATTGTCTGAGGGAAATGTTGGAGATCATCACAGAGAATGCTGATGGAAAGTCAGATATTAAATCCATCATAGAGAAGCTAAAAGATATGGAAGACAAACAGGATTATTGGCCCTCTGGAACAGACAAATTGAATACTTTAACAAAAAAGAATTATCTCAAGGTATCAAACCAGAAATTTTTCTTAGTATAAAGTACTGATTATGAAATTCAAAATAGCATGCCAGGTTCTGTTAACATTTTACATAACATGGTGCCAAAAATGTATATACATTTTATTTTATTTTATTTTTTTATTAGAAATTTTTAATGTACATCATAATGTGATTCATTTTGACATGCTTTTCATTGTGACAATTTTCATATATGCAATTTGATAAGCATTATTCATATAGGTTACCCCTTACCCTCCTCTATGTTTCCCCCCTAGGGGACATTATCTGTATATTACTTTTTGAATTTGAATTGAATTTTGGTAGCAAGGTATAGTATGATGTTACTTTGAAATATTCCATTAATCAAATGAATACTAGCATCACCATGAGATAGGCAGGATAGGTTAAAGGAAATGGTGGAAGCGGAGTTGTCACCTGAGGAGCACAGGACCATTTTGAAGTTGTATCTGAATTTCAAGAATGTGGAAGTACAATGACAGTAGAGGCATGAGCATGCAACAGAACCTTCAATACACTGAACAATTTCACACATTCATGGTAAGTTTGAGCTGTATGGTACTGTGTGTGTGATATGCAAAAAGGAAGATGCAGGAGGTCTTGCACAGTAATAAGTCCTGCTACTTCTGCTATGGCAACCACTTTGAGCAACTCTTATAATTGTGTAAGTCAAATGTGACTTGTATTCATCTTTTGTTATTAGTATATATTGAGTATTACAATTTGATACAGTGTTTTCCTTTCTTAAATTGTGTATATAATTTTGGACATGGCAATCCACTCCCAAGGCAATCCCAAAATAATTAGCCATTGAAAACCCTATGAGGGTCTCTATGAGTCAGACATGACTCCAAGAGCACCTAACAACAACAATATCATGGTCAACCCAGGAAATATATTGATATTGTCATTGGATTAACTCTTATTCAGGTAATGAACTAAATTTATATCACTTACCATGGATGAAATAGATTGCTGGCATTATACAATCCCAGATACAATAAAGCAATGTCTGTCAAATTCTGTACGAAATGAAATGTGACAAGAATTCTGTACAATCATAATGTAATACAAATATAAACAGCACAAGCAGACTTTCACAAAGATGAACAAATTAAGGTAATGAACACTTGTTAGGTGCCATCGAGTCGGGTCTGACTTACAGCAATCCTGCATACACCAGAATGAACCATTCCCTGACTCTGTGCCAGGCACATGATCTTTTTAACGTTTAAGCCTTTTGTAGCAGCTACTGTGTCAATCCATATAGTTAAGGATTCTCCTTTTTTTCTGTTGACCCACCACCCTCCCAAACAAGATGTTCTTCTCCAGGGATTGATTTCTCCTGACAACATGTCCAAAATTCATCACACATGGTCTAGCCATCCTTGCTTCCAAGGAGCATTCTGGTTGTACTTCTTCTAGGATGAGTCTGTTGGTTCTTTTGGCAGTCCATGATATATTTAATATTCTTCTCCTGCACCATAATTCAAAAGCATCAATTCTTCTCTTATCTCCCTTATTCAACATCCAGCTTTCACAAGCATATGATGGAACTGAAAATACCATGCCATGAGTCATTAGTGAGTTCAGTTTTTAAAGTGTTACCATAAAACCCCAACATTTAAGGAATGAAACAAAATCACTTAGAAATGAAAAAAAGCAATGATTAAAAAAATCAACTTGGGAGAATAGTGACAGTTTTTAAATATATAGCAAATACATGATAATTACACACATTATTAATATAAAACAAAGTACACCTGTATGTCAGAAGTCCCCCAAACCACCCTCAATCTGAATGATCCTGTAGTAGGACTTACAGGATCTCAAAGCTCTTATATTTATGGTTAAGGTTTATTACAGCAGAAGTTAAATATAAAGTCAGCAAATGGAAAAGGCATATGGAGACCAAGCCCAAGCTTCCAAAAGTCCTCTTCCAGGTGACTCATAAAACATGTGCCTAATTTCTCTAGCAATGTCATATGACAACGTAATGTTGTATGACAACACATGTGAAGTGTTTCCAAACAGGGAAGCAAACCTGGGATCCAGAGATTTTATGGAAGGTTAGTCATGTAAGCACATGATGTGTGCCTTACTGACCAGTTACTGATATTCCAGACCACCAGAGGGAAGTAGAAGTTTATAAAATATTATAATGTTAGTTACCACCTAGATCAATGGATATCATGCAACTCAGGGACCTGGGCACAAAAATGCTTATTGCTTAGAACATTCCATGAGCTTAATTCCCAGAAGCTGGGGTGAGGCTTATCATCAAAATAAATCCTCCTTGAGAAGGTACAGAATTTGAACAACCCAGATCTTTTGAATTAACTCTTTCCTGAAAATGTGATCAAAATAACAACCAACATTCAGAGATGAAAGAGGAAATATGAGAAAATAATATTTTCACTTTTCATCATTTCTAATTAGAAGCAGAGTGTTAAAATAATGGTGTAAATCTCCCTTCCTTCCTCCCTCCCTCCCTTCTTTCCTTCCTTCCTTTCCCTCCCTCCCATCATTTCCCTCCTTCTCTCTCCTCTCTTTCCTTCCTTTTCCTTTCTTTTGTTTTTCTTTTCTCCCTTCCCTTCCCTTCCCTTCCCTTCCCTTCCCTTCCCTTCCCTTCCCTTCCCTTCCCTTCCCTTCTCTTCTCTTCTCTTCTCTTCTCTTCTCTTCTCTTCTCTTCTCTTTTCATGTGTGATACCTGGGGATTAAACCCAGGGCTTCACATATGCTTTGCAAGTGCTTTATCACTAGGCACCCCTAGCCCATTTTTTTCTAAATTTTGAGTTAGAGTCTCATTAACTTTCACAGATTGCCTCTGGCGTCCAACTCATGATCCTCCTGCCTCCACCTCCCTAGTCATTGGGATTATAGGCATGAGGCACTGCACTTAGGATTCTTTTCAAATTTTTATAAGATCTTTTGTAAATTTTAGTGAGTTCTCTTAAGAAATAATACCTCTTAGAAATAATTTGGAATTTAAATTTTTAAAATTGTGTTTATGTCATGCAGACGAAAGTTAACTTTAACTAAAAGAGAGTTTTCCTATCTTTTAAAGAGCTTCTGTTTGTTTACTTTTCCATTTGTTAAAATGCTTAGAAAATTATCTGAAAATAATTCTCTGATGTTTCGGATGGTTATTTCTTGATAGTGTGGTTTGGAAGTTTAACTCTTCTTTACATATGACTACATTCCTTAGATTTAAAAACAATAGTATGAAGCCAGATACCATGGCACATGCCTATAATCCAAGTGACTCACAAGGCAGAGGCAGGAAGATTGTAGGTTCGAGGTCAGAGGCAGCCTGTGTGATTTAGTGAGACTCAGTCTCAAAATTTTAAAAAATAATAAAAGGACTTCAGATGTTTTTCTCAACATTAAGGAATTGAAAATTCAAGATTTGAGTGGCAATGGTGAAGGATTCTAAGGGGAAAATATTAAATGATGCAGGAAATATCAAAAGAAGATGGAAGGCGTACATGGAGTCATTATACCAAAAAAATTGGTGGATGCCCAACCATTTCAAGAAATTGTATATGCTCAGGAACCAATGGTACTGAAGGATTAAATGGAAGCTGCTTTGAAAGAATTGGTGATATGCAAGCCTCCAGGAATTGATGGAATACCAACTGAGATGTTTCAACCAAGAAATGAAGCACTAGAGGTGGTAATTTGCTTATGCCAAGATATTTGGAAAACAGCTACCTGGCCAACTGACTGGAAGAGATCCATATTTATTCCTATTTCCAAGAATTGGAAATTATTGAATTGTATCACTATTATATACAAGTTAAATTTTGCTAAAGATCATTGAAAAGTGAACTACAGCAGTATACAGATGGGGAATTGCTGGAAAATTAAGCCAGATTCAGAAGAGGGCATGGACCTAGAGACATCACTGTTGTTAAATGGATATTAGCCAAAAGAAGAGAATACCAGAAAGATGTCTGTCTAGTTTTATTGACTATGCAAAGGCATTTGACTGTGTGGATCATAATAAATCATGGATAACATTGTGAAGAATGGGAATATCAGAGCATTTAATTGTACTCATAAGGAATTTGTACATGGACCAGGAGGCAATAATTTGAACAGAACAAGGAAATACTGTCTGGATTAATGTAAAAAAAGATGGGCATCAGGGCTTTATCCTTTCACTGTACCTCTTCAGTCTTTATGCTGAGCAAATAAGCTGGGAAGTTAGACTTTATAAAGAGGAATGTGGCATCAGGATTGGAGCAAGATTCATTAACAACCTGCATTATTCAGATGAAACAAACTCTGCTTCCTGAAAATGAAGAGGATTTGAAACATTTACTGATAAAGTTCAAAGATCACAGCCTAGAGTATGGATTGTACCTCAACATCAATAAAACAAAAATCCTTATAACTGGGTCAGTATGCAACTTCATGATTAATGAAGAAAACGTTGACATTGTCCAAGATTTTACTTTATTTGGTTCTGTAACCAACACACATGAAAGCAGTAATCAAGAAACTAAAAGACATGTTGCATTGGGAAAAACTGTTGCAAAAATCTTCAAATGTTGAAAAGTAAAGATGTCACATTGAAGATGAAAGTGTGCCAGAGTCACGCCATGATATTTCCAGTTGCATCATCTAGTTGTGAAGGTTGGACATTGAATAAGAGTGGACAGGAGAAGAACTGATGCTTTTGAATTATGGTACCAGAGATGAATATTTAATATACCATGGACTACTAAAACAACCAACAGATCTATCCTCAGCAAAGTTCAACCAGAGTGCTCCTTGGAAGCAAGGATGGCTACACTGCATCTTATGTATTTTGGACATGTTGTCAGGTGAGATTAATTCCTAAAGAAAGGATTAGGAGAATGGCAGGTCAATGAAATAAAGGAAGACCCTAAACTAGATGGTTTGACACAGTGCCTGCAACAATGGGCTTAAACATAAGAAAGATCCTGTGACTGGCACAGAGTGGAGGAGCATTTCATTCTGTTTTACCTAGCATCACTATGAGTAGGACCAGACTCAAGGGCAACTAACAACAATACGGGTGCATGTCTGTGGTGAGAGCTTGCCTAGTATATAGAAGACCCTGGGTTCAACCCCCTCAGTATTGAAAAAAATTGTGTGTCTATTAAAAAAAAAACCCTTTAATTTGATATTTTTTAAAAATGGAAGAATAGGGAAAAAGATAGAAGAAATCAATTCTCTGTCATTAGCTTAACATAGTCTGGGAATAGTGGCTTCCATTTTTCAGGGAGTTTGAGCATTTTATAGGTAAAAGAACGTGCAAATCAAGGAGAACCATTTTATTCCTCCCTGGATTGTTTATTTAACACAAGAATTCCACAGAAAACTTTTTTCATATTAATTTCTATCACATTGCTCAATCTTGCAGTGCCAACTCCTTTCTTTATTTGAGGGGACCCTGGCTACAAATAGGAGGGTAGCTTTATCCTTCTGTCCAGAATATGGAATGTAGAAAGAAGCCACTGGTTATTTAGGTTGGAGATCATTCAGGAAATGGGAAAATGAGCAGAAAATAAGAAGAACAATCTGTGCTCAAATGTGTTTTTAATTGTCAAAATGGCCAGGCATTGTGGTGTATATGTGTGATTTTAGAACTTAGGAGGCTGAGGCAGGAGAATAAAAAATTCAAGACCAGCCTTGGCTATGTAGCAAAACCCTGTTTCAAAAAGCAAAACAAAACAAAAAGTTACAATAATAATATTAGTTATACCATTCTAGAAATTGAAATAGACCTACTATAAGAAATGTAAAGAAACATCACATTAGATTATGAAAAATTTCATGAAGAAATACACATGAAATATTTGTAATAGTCAAAAACAGGGTAACTCTGGAGTAGCTGCTTAGGGAGCTCAGAAAACTGTCCTGGTCATCTGACCCAGCCCTCACAGAGCAGAAGCTGTTTCTTTTTCTGGCAGGCCAGAAATAGAGCTCCAATTATCTCTGCCTCAGCTTATTCATAAGGCAGAGGGTCTATGCTGGAAAGAGCAAAATGTGAAGACAAGAGTCTACCATGCTTCTCCAGTACCTACTGCTACAATGAGAGCATTATTCAGAAGTAGGCCTCTGCTTCTGCAGCCATCTGGGGTGCAATGGAGCAGAAGTTCTTCCCCGGGTAGATGTAGCCTATAAGGATGGAGAGCTCCATATTCTGTCTAAAGGAACTACCTGGAATAGAGCTTAGAGAAATTCATTAAGGGTTTTGCGTAAAACAATAGAAGCCTTGATGGGAGGCAATGCAAAGCAAATAGATCACTCTATGATACCAGAGGCAATGAGGAAAATGGAAGACTATCTAGATATTTTGTAATGAGAACCAAGAGAAGAGAAAACCATGAAGTGCCCTCTTGGGAATCATACCTATTCCTGTGGGTTTGAGTTGCACATATGTGCAAGTCTACACATATTCATAGGTAATTAGAGTAGAATATGGGACAGATTTGAAAGCCTTGTAAAGCTACACACAGATCATTAGCCAGAGGCTTAATGGACTTAAGCATGACCTTTCCACTAAAACTGGCTGAATAAGCTACTATTACCCAGGTGCTACCCCTCTAAGACAAGCTTAAAAGTAAAACCACACTCAGCCTTGATGGTCTGGAAGACTCTCCATGTTCTCAAGACTTTGCCCACTCAGAAGTGACAGAGGAATGATATTCACGGCCCAACTCAACAGCACCTAACAACAACAACAATAATTTCCTGGATAAACAGACAAAATCAAACATTCCATGAAAGCAGTTTCCCAGTCACACATATTTAACAGACAAAAAGTAAAATCCTAACTCCCTAAGGAGGCTAAATTACATTATTTGACCAGTAAATGGCTATACTGATCCAAGGACACACTTAGGAAGGCAGGCGAAAATTCCAAAGGGGGAAACATTTCAGCAGGGACATCTGAGACTTCACACCTCTAGGAACATACAAGTCACAGAATTAGTTCAGTCAAGTCACTAAATAAACAAACATATGAACATATAAGAAACAGATCTGGTAGAGGTGAGCTTGGTATCCAGACTTGGTACAAGGTGTTATCTAAAATGTCCAATTTTTGACAAAATGTATAAAATGTGCAAAGAAAAAAATCTGGACTGTACATAGAAATAAATGTAGGCAATAGAAATTGCCTTTTATAGGGCTTATATATTGGACTTAATTGACAGAGACTGCAATGTAACTATTATAAATCTGTTCAAAGAACTAAGGCGATATATTTAAAAAATTAAAGGAAGATGAGATAGTAACAACTCATCAAATAGAGAATATTAATAAAAGATAATAGTATATGTATATCTAAATGGAATTTTTTGATTTTGAAATTACAGCATCCTAAAAGAGATATTAGTGAACATCTCAACAGTAGATTTCAGTTGGAAGAAGAAATAGTAAATTTGAAGATAGATCAATGGATAGTATAGATTCTGAATAAAAGAAAAATAATAAGGGTAAATAGCTCCTCCGAGAAATGTGGGGCACCTTTAAATGCACCAATATACATATCCAAGGAAAAACGAGAGAAAGAGAAAAGGACAGAAAACATGTTCAAGTTACACCTGCAGACTTTCCAAGTTTGATGAAAAGCACTAATCTATACATCTGAGAAACTGAATGACATCTAAGTAGGATAAATGCAAATAGAACTTTCTCTTTTATCTTTGGCTTTCAATATTATAAAAATAAGAATACTGAAAACCAACCATAAAGAGAAAATTTTGAAAGCAACACAAGGAAAAAATTACTCCACATATAAGAGCACCACAATGCAATTAACAGCTAACATCTCTTCAGGAACAATGGAGGTCAAAGGCAGTAATTTTCAAAATGCTGAAAGAAAACTGACAGCTAAGAAGTCTACACCCAGCAAAGCTGACTTTCAAAATGAAGATGAAATTGATATCCCAAAATAAACAAAAACATTGACTTCATTACTAGCATATTTACCCTACAAGATGTACTAAAATAATGTCTCCAGGCTGAAAGAGTGAAAGCAAACATGAATTTGAATTTATGTGTGAAAAAATACTACGTAGTTCCAGTAAAGGTAATTATGTAGCTAATAATAAAAGACAGCATAATTACACATTTCTTTTTCTTTCTTAAGTGATTTAAAAAACCAATACGTAAGACAGTATCTATAAAATTGTATTATATCTATAACATATAGAATTGGCATATATTTGACAATAAAATCCAAGTGAATGAAGTTGTATTGGAAAAAGGAAATGATACCAGATGTTAACTTGAATCCACAGGAAGAAATGAAGAGAATGAGAGATAGTAAATCATAAGCTTAATTTAAAAAAACAAACACTTTATAAACATATCTGAGCTCTTTTATTCTTCTTATCTTCTTAAAATATGTAAGTGTATATGTTGTTGTTGTTGTTAGGTGCCTTCGAGTCGGTATCCGACTCATAGCGACCCTCATAGGGTTTTCAATGGCTGAGTGCTTCGGGATTGCCTTGGGAGTGGATTGCCAGGCCCTTCTCCCATTTTTGTGGTGCTGGGAATTGAACTCAGGACCTCAGAGACTGCAGTGCAGTGCTCTACCAACTGAGCTAAATCCCAGCCCAAAGTGTATATGAGGTAATCCTTATGATGTATTATTAAGTTTATAACATATATAGTCATAATATGGATCATGGTCCAAAAAAAAGGAGAAGGAAAGAAAGCCACATAAGAGTAAAGTTCCTACGTTTGAGGCTGGGGATGTAACTCAGTGTTACAAAGGATTTGATTACCAGCACTGCAAAAAAAAGTTTCTATATTTTACGGGAATTAAGTTAGCTTAAAGATAATATAGATTCTGGTAAATTATGTGTATTGTAAGCCCCAAAGCAATCAGTAAGGAAGTAGCTCAAAAAGTGTAGTTAAAATCACTAAAGGAATTAAAATAGGATGGTGGAAAATATTCACTGGAGACAAAAAGAGTAAGATGTAAAATGAGGGATTAAATAGGAGGAACATTTAAATACTGTTATGTTGGCATCTTGTGATGTGGTCTGTCAATACTCAATAATCTTCTAGATTTGTAGATTGAATAACTTTTTCTTATGAGACTTACTTTTCCTCTAAGGATTTTACTCATGAATGTCCTTGTGTTTGACATCTTTTAAAAAATTAATATGAACCAATGGGACAGATTTTGTTTCAGCTTTCTTTGTTAGATTTTCTATCTGATCACTCTACCTTTAATAAAATATTGGGTTAAGAACAGAACATACAGAGATACACAAAGAGGTCCATTTTGAGACTGTTGTTCTTAGGTGCTGTCAAGTTAGGTCCGACTCATAGCGATCCTGTGTACAACAGAATGAAACACTCTCAAACACTGTGCCCTGCCTCATACTATTATTAGTGCTTCTCTGATATTCATAGGGCTTTCAATGGCTACTTGTTTCAGGATTGTTTTGGGAAGGGGTTGCCATGTCTTTCTCCTGCTTTTTAGCTATTTAATTACATTGTTGTTGTTAGGTACCATCAAGTTGGGTCCAACTCATAGTGACCCTATGTACAACAGAACGAAACATTCCCTGATTCTGGGCCAAACACATGATCTTACTTATGTTTAAACCAATTGTCGCAGACACTGTGTCAATCCATCTAGTTGAGGATTTTCCTTTTTTGTGGGTGTGTTGACCTGCCACTCTCCCAAACATGATGTTCTTCTCCAGAGATTGGTCCCTCCTGACTACATGTCCAAAATAAGTAAGATGCAGTCTAGCCATTCTTGCTTCCAAGGAGCACTCTGGAAGTACTACTTGTAATACAGATCTGTTGGATCCTTTGGCAGTCCATGGTATACCCAATATTCTTCTCCAGCAGCATAATTCAAAAACATCTGTTCTTCTGGTGTCTCCCTTATTCAACGTCCAGCTTTCACAACAACATGATGCAACTGAAAATACCAAGGGATGAATCAGGAGCACCTTACTCTTCAACATGACATCTTTACTTTTCAACATTTTAAAGCAGTCTTGGAAACAGATTTTCCCAGTGCAATATGTCCTTTTGTTTCATGAATGCTGTTTGATGGGTGTTGATTGTACAAACAAGTAAAGCAAAATCTTGGACAATGTCAATCTTTTCTTCATTTATCATGAAGTTGCATACTGACTCAGTTGTTAGAATTTTTGTTTTGTTGATGTTTAGTCACAATCCATACAGAAGGCTGTGATTTTTGACCTTTATCAGTTAATGTTTCAAACCCTCTTCATTTAAGAAGCAGAGTTGTGTCATTTGCATAATGCAGGTTGTTAATGAGTCCTGTTCCACTCCTGATGCTATGTTCTTCTTCATAAAGTCTAACTTCTCAGTTTATTTGCTCAGCATAGAGATTGAAGAGGTACAGTGAAAGGTTATAGCCCTGATGTACACTTTTCTTGACTTTAATCCAGGCAGTATTTTCCTTGTTCTGTTTGAACAACTGCCTCCTGGTCCATGTACAGATTTCTCATGAGTACAATTAAGTGCTCTGGTATTCCCATTCTTCTCACTCTTATCCATAATTTATTATCCACACAGTCAAATGCCTTTGCATATTCAATAAAATATAGACAGACATCTTTTTGGTATTCTATGCTTTTGGCTAATATCACTGACATCAGTGATGTTCCTGGTTCTTCGCTCTCTTCTGAATCCCACTTGATTTTCCAACATTTCTCTGTTAGGTACCACTGTGTTTGCTTTTGAATGATGTTTAGTTTCATGTAATATTAAAGATATTGTTTGATATTTTCCATGTTTGGTTGGATCCCTTTTCTTAGGAATATGCACAAATATGGATTTCTTCCAATCAGTTGCTCCATTTGCTGTTTTCCAAATCTCTTGGCATAAACAAGTTTATTATCTGATACTACTAATATTGATATTAAAAACATGCATTTGTTTATATATATGCTTTGGCACTGTACATATTCAGAGGAACAAGAGCAGCCATTAATTCTGGAATGTTGAGCCAGATGCAGTGGCATACACCTGTAGTCCTAATGCCTGAGGAGGTAGAGACAAGAGGATCACAGGTTCTAGGCCAGAGGTAATTGGCAAAATTTAGTGAGACTCTGTTTCAAAATAAATATTTCAAACAGTGCTGGGGATGTAGTTGATTGGTAGAGTGCTTGCCTAGCTCGAGGCAATCAATCCTCAATATCACACTTGGAATCAATCCTCAAGCTTGGAATCAATCCTCAATATCACACACAAAATAAAAAGGAATATATTTGAATTGAATATGTCAAAACGACCCATTTCTTCACTCATTTAATTTGATAATATCTCCTGAAGAGGAGTCTATATAGGAGTGGTTGTATATAGAAGGAAGTGCACAGTAATGATCAAAGTGTTCATAGTTACATCAACAAATAGAGCACTATACACATCCATACGGAGCAATGTATTACTTAGAAATATATGTATACCTATGTGATTTTTATATTTATATATCATATGAGTTTAAATAATGGCATATGTGTATACATGTACACACTCATAACCAAGAACACTGTTCTCTAACATGAAGCATTCTAGATGTGCTTTGGTGTTTAGAAACAGGGGCATGTCCCTGGCATGGCTCTGTGACAATTTGGCAAATGGTTAAGCATACATTTTCAAGAATCAGAATGCCTGCATTCAGCTCCCAGCTAGGATATTTTGACCTATGTGACCTGGTATGTGTAAAATATAATAAGATTATCTCCCCCTTGGTCTTCATGAGGATTAAGTGATTTCTTAATACATATAAAGTCCTGAAAAGCCCTAGGAAACTAGCAAGTGCTCGATAAATTTTAACTACTGTTTTTGATGTTCTTTTGATTCTGTCCTTTCAGGAGATAAAACAGTTTCTTTCACATCTGGAGCCTGTGTAAAATTTAGATTATATTTCCTATCTAAGAACAGATCTCCATGATACGCCTTTAATTGTGGTGGCCCCTGTGACTGTCAAACTTTTATCTGTAATCCGTTCAGATTTTGCAAATTATAATGTATAATTATTAGGATGACAAGGGTTTTACTTTAGGGTTGGTCGTTTTCCAAGAACATAAGTTTGTTGTTGTTATTAGGTGCTGTCAAGTTTGTGTCTGACTCATAGCACCCTTATGTACAATAGGCAAAACACTATTGTTAGTACTTCTCTGCTATTCATAGGGTTTTCAATGGCTGATTGAATTTTGGGAGTGGGTTGCCAGGTCCTTCTCCCAAGCCTACAGCACCTGGTATTCCCAGGTGGTCTCCCACTTGAGTACTAACCTGGCCCGACCCTGCTTCTGAGATCTGATGGGATTGGATGTCACTGTGGTATAGCTACAGGCAAGAACATCAGTAGGTGCTATTATATTACTTTCTTTTTTTCTTTTCCACTCTTTTCTTTTTTCTTTTCTTCTTTCTTTTCTCCTTCCTTCCCTTCCTCTCTCTCTCTCTCTCTCTCTCTCTCTCTCTCTCTCCCCCTGTCTCTCTCTCTCTTCTTTTGGTGATAGTGAGTGGTTGAACTCAGGGCCTTGCACATACTTTGCAAGTGCTCTACCACTGTGCTATATCTCCAGCCCATTTTAAATCTTTCATTTTGAGACAAGGTCTTACTAAGTTAGGTAGGCTGCCTCTGGCCTGGAACCTGTGGTCCTTCGGCTTCCAACTCCCGAGTCACTGGAATTACAGGCATGAGCCACGAGCCACCATGCCTGGCACCTTTATATTACTTTCTATGGATGTTTTTTATGTTATATAAGTAGTATGAAGGTTGTATCTATTTGGGGAACTTTCTACATTGTCTGTCTCTTGTCTTTGTTCTGATTCCTTCTGTACATTAAGGCAGGGATGTTTGTCTGTTTTCTTCACTGTTATGTCTTCAACATCTAGAAGGGTATCTGGCACATAGTACACAAACAAATGTAAGATAGTATCTCCTCAAAACGTCAACTACTCACCTACTTTCAAGGGTCTACCAAAGTCCATTGGTTTATTCTTGACTCAAACTATCTGGGACTACAGTTATACACAAGTTCTTTCTTGTATCCATGGGGGACTGGCTTCAGGATTTCTGTGTATACCAAAATTCCTAGATGCTCAAGTTCCTTATTTGCAATGATGTAGTACTTGAATACAACCTACACATATCATCCTGTACTTTAAATCATATCTTGATTGCTTTTAATACCTAATGCATAGTAAATGATATGTAAGTAGTTGATATACTATATTGTTTAGAAGGTAATGGTAAAGAAAAAGTCTGTACTTGTTCAGTAGAGATACAAGTTGTTTTTTCCCAATATTTTCAATTCATAGTTGGTTGAATCTGTAGATAACCCACAGGTGCAGAAGGTTGACTGTACCTTCCAAAATATGTGCCTTTGTTCTCGTTAAACTGTATAGTTTGTTATTATCTGAGAATCCCCTTCTTGATTTCCTTTATTTCTGCAGAGGTGCTATCTAATCTACCTGTCAAATTGATGCCATCCTTTCTTTCATTACATATCCCACCCATCTACCAAGACATGTTCAAACTCTACTTATCCACTTCACCCACCTACATTCCACAGACCCTTTCGTTTGGATGTTACTGGTTTTATTTTATATCTCTCTCATGCCATTTAATGATTTTTATTTATAGTCACTTGAACATGTGGTATCTCCCTTTAGAACAAGGACCTTGTCTGTTTTACTTATTCTCCACAGAACATGTAAGTAGCAACTATTTAACTATATCAAATATTTAGTAAAGAACCTAATCAGTGTCAGACAATGAGCCCAGTGACAGGCTGGCTTTATAAAGATTTGAGTGAAGCTATCCCCCTGTGTTCTCTGAAGATATTTGCCAATGAGTAGTTGAATAAATTTAAATGTTAAGCACTATGGTTCCGTAAAGAGTCTCTGGTCTTGGTCAAAATCTAGATTGTGTAATTTTAGTATGTTGTCATCTCATTTGAAGAGGTTTTCCTTGTTTTTAAATAGAAGTAATAGAACTACATCGCAATGTTGAGATACTCTATGGGAGCCTTGGGTAGGGGTCTCCTAAACCAAGTTCTTGGACTAAAAAGTAGAAATACAAGTGGGTTTTCTTCCTTCCTTACAGACATTCAATTTGAGTAAGATTAGAAGAAAACCTATACATAAGTAGATATATAAAAATGAACAATTAAACCTCCCTAAGAAGGGAAGGGCTGGGATTTAGCTCAGTTGGTAGAGCACTGCGCTGCAGTCTCTGAGGTCCTGAGTTCAATTCCCAGCACTGCAGGAATGGGAGAAGGACCTGGCAATCCACTCCCAAGGCAATCATGAAACAGTCAGCCATTGAAAACCCTATGAGGGTCACTATGAATTGGATACCAACTCGATGGCACACAACAACAACAACAACAACAACAAGGGAAACTGGTTTAAAGTTGAGAAAGGTGTGCATCAGGACTGTATCCTTTCACCATATCTCTTCAATTTCTATGTTGAGCAAATAATCCAAGAAGCTGGACTTTATGAAGAAGAATGTGGGATCAGGATTGGAAGAAAACTCATTAGCAACCTGCTTTATGCAGATGACATAACTCTACTTGCTGAAGGTGAAGAAGATTTGAAACATTTATGAATGAAGATGAAAGAACATAGTCTTCAGTATGGATTGTGACTCAACATCAACAAAACAAATCCTTACAACTGGGTCAGTATGCAACTTTGTGATAAATGCAGAAAAGATTGTGGTTGTCCACAATTTTGCTTTACTTGATTCTACAATCAAAACCTGTGGAAGCAGCAGTCAAATCAAAAGACACATTGCTTTGGGAAAAGCTGTGGCAAAAGATCTCTTTAAAGTGTTGAAAAGTAAAGATGTCACACTGAAGACAAAGGTGCACCTGACTCATGCCATGGTATTTTCAGTCACATGATATGGTTGTGAAAGGTGGACACTGAACAAGGAAGACAGGAGGAGAATTGATGCTTTTGAATTGTGGTGCTGGAGATGAATATTAAATATACCCTGGACTATCAAAAGAACCAACAGATCTGTCCTAGAAGAAGTGCAACCAGAGTGCTCCTTGAAAGCAAGGATGGCTAGACTGCATCTTACTTATTTTGGACATGTAGTCAGGAAGAACCATTCCCTAGAGAAGGACATCATGTTTGGGAGAGTGGCAGATCAATGAAAAACAGGAAAACCCTCAACTAGATGGATTGAAACAGTGGCTTCAACAATGGCCTTAAACATAAATAAGATCATGTGCCTAGCACAGAATCTGGGAATGTTGCATTCTGCTATGCATAAGGTCACTATGAGTCGGACTCAACTAGATGGCACCTAACAACAACAACAACAACAATAACAATGACAAGAAGGGAAAGTATAAACAGATTAGAAAGGAGAAGGGAGGGAACTAACAAAGGGAATCAGGTTGTGGTAGGTGGGACAGGGAGAAGAAACAGTGTAAAAGGATCAAGAGGGAGAGGGTAATCTCAATGTAAATGATGCAACTTTATAAGTACATGGGAAAAATAGGGAAATATAGCTCTCAAATGTGTATAAGTTTTATAACATATTAGTCAAAAGGTTCTAAAAACTTTGTAAGTTGATGAAAGTGTAGCCAAAAATGATGTAACAGTTGTGTAATAGAAAAAGCAAATGTTATATTACTCTGTACCTCACCAACATTTACAAATAAAGAGGAAAAAATAAAGAAGTTTGATTTGAATAAAAGAAAAGTAAATTTCCTAAGGGTTTGTTTAGCTTTTTATTGCTGTTGTGGTAGCTCTGGATTTATCAGTCCTCTTTGGTCCAAGCACCTCTTACACTGCCTGGCCATGATGGTTGTGTTGGGTACCATCCTGCCACCGATGCCTGTTCCTCCCTTTGGAAGCTTTTTGGTAAAGATCTGTCTGATGTGATGGTTCCTTTCTTGTTTTCCTTAAATTCTTCATGAATATACAGGGATTCTAAGTTCTGATTTTTGCACCTTTATATCATACAGAAATACAATTCCTACTCTATGTGGGGGCCTGGGGTTTATCTCAGTTGGTAGAGTGCTATTCTGCACTCTCTGAGGCCCTGGGTTCAAATCCCCAGTATTTAAAAAATGGGAGAAAGACCTGGCAGGCCATTCTCAAAATAATCACCTATCAAAAATCCTGTGAATAGCAGAGAAACACTGACATAAGTGCCTGGTATGGCATAATAGCAGGGAGTGTTTTGTTCTGTTGTAAATAGGGTCACCATGAGTCAGACCGGATTAATGGTACCTCACAACAACTGTATGTAGGAGCATTTTTCCTTTTGCAAAATACCTTCAAACCTATTATTTAACTTAGAACCCTTCACAAAACTGTGAACATCAGAGGGCAGGTGCCAATGCCATCATATGCCCTTTGCAAATGAGGAAATAGTCTCAGAGTTTAAGTGATCTGCCTCAGGTCACAAAGTTACAAGGTAACAACAACAAAGTTCTATCAAGCATAAGTCACTTGGCTAGGAAGTTTGTTGTCATCTCTTCTCTAGTTAGCCTGGAGAAAAAGGGGTGTTTGAAAATCTAGCATCCTTCATCCTAATGATGTCCTCCATTCTTCTTTGGCAGAGGCATCCATCCTGAGCTATGATGGCAGCATGTACATGAAGATCATCATGCCCATGGTCATGCACACCGAGGCAGAGGATGTGTCCTTCCGCTTCATGTCCCAGCGAGCTTACGGGCTGCTGGTGGCTACTACCTCCAGAGACTCTGCCGACACACTGCGTCTGGAGCTGGATGGGGGGCGTGTCAAGCTCATGGTTAACTTAGGTATCGTATGAAGGACCCTCTGCTACTATGTTTGGGCTTGTCTTCCCTTTCTTTTTTGATTTCATTGGTTTGACTGAATTCTTTGTTTCTTGAAAGTTACCTGCTCACTTCTTATTTAATAGACCAAGGATAAAACCCATCAGCAACAAACACCTTCTCCCTGTTTCTGCATGAGGTTTTGATGTCAATTTCTGGTTTTGACAGTGGTGATTTCTTTATTAGATTATTTATTTTCTAAGTTTCCTTTCTTGTTTTTTTGGAATTGTTTAGCTTTGTATAAAACACGCTACTTTGGTCCATCTTTTGATCAATCATATTCCCATAAAGTCCAGCTCCTTGGTCACCACTCAAAACAGTCAAAGCTGGGCAGGGACAGGGCAGGAGAAAAGGCGAAATGAGAGGGCAGGGTGACAGAGAGCTAAGCTGTGTGAGCAAGATTAGAAGTCTATCGTTTCTAGCTCCCCTGTGACTATTCAGTTGGAGGCTTCCAAGATCCCCACTGTCACTGAGATTTCCCTAAGTTTTCTCATAGGGAATCACACTGGAAAGATAATTCCCTAAGTTTATAGTCACTGACATGGAAGGGAAGTGTTCCTCCTGGTGTGTATCCTTATTTTCCTTCCTGACATAATTCATAACCCCTCAGTAGCCCTTTCTATAAGGATTGTTGCCTCACAGTGTTCTCACAATTATACCATTCTCCTTGTGCAATGCATATCTACTTTCCCCTAGATTTGAAAAACTATGACAGCTTCACATTTGTAGGTTTATCGGACAAGATCTGTTCTTTCTCCACAGAAACCTATAATGCATACTTTGTAAATTCTTCTCCTTATGGCCTCGCATTCTTTTCTGCTATTGACAATCTTTATTGGATTCTAATTGGTCTATAGAGAATGGAGGTCTCATGGTTTTTTGAAAACAAGCAACCTCTATTTCTGCTCTTTCCACTGAGCAGAATGTCAATGGCCAGAACCGATAGGATTAATGATATAGCTGACGCCAAACTTTCTAAGCTAATGGCTTTATTTGGGTGTGTAGAATATGTTTGGATACAGAGAATCTTTATAAAGATTTTAGCAGAATGCCTTGTTACACCCCCAGAGAAGACATGCTGGATACATGGCCTGGATTGCAGACCATATAAAGCCCTAGATGGCTTAGTGAGAAAGTGAGGTTTAAAATCCATACTAGGGTTATCTGCTGTCAAAATACCTATACTATCATTCTACAATCTGTAGGACACAGAGGACTGTTTTGAGCAGTGGCTTCTTTAGTTGTGTCTTTTTGTTTCTTCTAGTTTACAGCTTTTACAATACTATGCCTTTTCTTCTTGTCTGACCTTATTTGACTTATGTCATCAGTATGTCTCTTGGTTTTCTTTTGTTCATGTCTGTGTGTGTTTGGCTCTTTTAGGTTCTGTTTTTCTCTTTTCCTGGATTTTTTTTTGTGTGTGTGCATATGTGTCTGTGTTCTTAAGTTTTCAATCCTCCCCACCATCAACCATGGTAAATCAAAAGATGGTATTCAACCCTTCAAAGGCCCAAAGCCTGCGGCCCGCATAGCAAACAGCCTTGAGAACAGAGAGTACTGAGCAGCCGACAGGGACTGGCATACCCCTGTCCCTCTCACCTTTCCTCCCTGCACCAGCCTCCCTACCTTAAACAAAACAGATTAAGCATGTACTACCTAAAACAATAACCAGCAGCTAATTGTCTACTCTGAAAAAGAGCAGAAGGAATCAAAAAATCAAAGCCACAGCAAAAGCAAAAAACAAGTATAAGTCACTACCTAGCTCACAGAAAAATAAGATGAAGACAATTTTTATCTCCACACCGATTTCAAAGTAAGAGAGAGATGTACATGTTAGGATGATTCAGCCCTGTGGGATCCTGGGGGAGTGCACACTGTGTCTTTGAACAGACCATTTGTTTTCCTTAGTAGATATTATTTTGTGAAGTCTAGGAAGTCAACTCTGACAAGTGTTAGATCTTAGAAGAAAAAACTGAGGTCAGAGGGAAGGATAAAAGGGCATGAGCAACAAAGAAAAGGGATGAAAAGGTTTCTCTCTCATACTCTCTCTCTCTCTCTCTCTCTCTCTCTCTCTCTCTCTCACACACACACACACACACACACACACTGAATTAGTCATAGATCCTATGTGTATTCCTAAAAGCATAATTTTTCTATTTTAAACCATAACCCAAATCTTGGAGGTGAGCTTTTCATAGACTGTTTTTGCCATTTAGCTTATTTTGGCAGCCACCCGTCTAGCTTCTGCTAAGTTGAAACATCTTAGGCCAAAGAATTAGCCTCTCTGTAAAGATCTGTGTGCTCTTTCCAAAGCAAGAGTTGTTTATGTTCTCACTGAGAGGCACGGCTCATCACAATTACTGGTTTGAATTTGACTTTCTTTCAAACCTGAAAATGGGAAACTAGACTTAAATTTCTTATGTTGTGTATGTGCAGCTCTTCATGCTTTGTCCAAAGGTTCTTCCACCTCCCTTCCCTAATAAACTTCTTCATAAATATTTTCTTTCTCTTTGCCACAAATTCATGTTTCCTTTTGCTTGGTTATAGAAGAAAACACCTAGCGGCAGAGTTTGCATTCACACACATTCCCCCAAAACTAACTTGGTTCTCTTTCTTTTCTTTTCTCTTCTCTTTTCTTTTCTTTTCTTTTCTTTTCTTTTCTTTTCTTTTCTTTTCTTTCTTTCTCTCTTTCTTTCTTTCTGTTTATTTATTTATTTATTTATTTTGACAAATTCTCATTATGTAGTCCAGTCTGGTCTTGAACTTCTGATCTTCCTTCTTCAGGCTACTTAGTGCTACAATTAAAGGCATATACAGGTTCTCAGTGCATTTAAGTTTTGTCCTTTCATAACACACACATAAATGATACTCTAACTTGTTTTAAATTGCTCACATGTATTAGTTCCTGATAGGAAAGTCTAGTATTTTCTCTGATGTAACACATCATCTAAGTTTCAAGGACACTAGAATTTTCCAAGGGCTTTGGTTTCTGAAGACAGCCATATGTGATAGTAGCAGGTGTGAGAAATATTGTGCATCACACAGCATGTGTTAAAAGTTAAGTTGGCTATTGATCAACTATATTCTTTCCCTGAGCATTAAAAGATATTAATAGTATTTGCATTAAAAAATGTAAAAGCCTTTGTCTCTTATTTTAATCTTACAATAATTTTGTGAGATAAATCAAGATAGTATTTTATGCTCACTTTTGCAGATATGAAACAGAGAAATATGACTTTCCAACTTTCTATAAAAACTTGGCAGCAGAGCTGAGACTAGAACTCATGTCTCTAAACTGTTAGCTCTTCACGGGTTATCTGTTACATTTAAGGACCAACACTAGATTAATGATGTGATGGTCTTAATGAGTTCACACTGGTTTCATGATGGTCACCTTTAAAACATGCATAGAGAGAATCTCCTTTTCTGCTAAGTGCTCAGGTTGAATTGGGCCATGCTACAGAAGAGCCAGTTGATGGGGAGAAGCTTTCAGGATCCTTACAGTGCAGTGTTACACAGTTTGGATAACTGCGTTTAAATTATCCAGATTCTCTCTCTAGACCTGCTGAGTACTGTTTATGCATTTTTGAAAACATACAGCTTTTAGAAACAAAAATCACTTTCACACTCTTCCCAAAGCTTATCAATATGGACACTAATCATTTTTCCTCATTTGCTAAAATAAAACAAAAAAATAAAACTAAATTAAAGCAGACAACACATATATATACACAGACACAAACGGCACATGCATGTGGAGACCAGGTGACTTTTTTTTCAGGCAGAGAGAAAACTCTGGCTGTTACTGAAGATAGATCTAAAGAACATGGTCTTCCCCAGTTGATTCCCCTGACTCATTTTTCATACAAAATATATATCCTCTCCTACAAGACCACCTTCTCAGAATTTGTGAAGAGACTGGTATGGATTTTTTCCTCAAGTTACTTATTCTTTAAGTAAAGTAACAAAATAACTCTTCATATCTTGACTTAAACTAATTGTCTGCCATCTTGAAAACCCCAGGTCCTTACATTGGTTGAAGGGTACCATTCACATCTCATGGAACCATTTAGATGACCTACAAAGATGAGCCAACATAGGTCCTCTCCCTCGACCAGATTCTTGTCTAATAATAAAATCCTCAGCTCCACAGAAACCAAAGAAAAAAATCAGTCTTTGTTTGCTGTCCTTGGGTCTGTAGCTTTAGGCTTTCTCTTCCTCTTCCCCTCTGTCCAAAGCATACCCATACATCTGTTTCCCTTCCCTCTTTGATACATCAGGAAGTGGCATTTCTTCAGCTTTGGGCAATGATAGGTGCAACCAATAGCTGAGGCTCCCACTCCTTCCTCACTGCCCTCCTACTCCCTCCCTAGTCCTCCTAGGGGCATGACGTCCTCTGTTCGGTGATCGTACTGGTTGCTCCAGGGCTGTTTGCTCCCACTTTTCTGTTGCGGTTGACGACACATGACAAACCTAACCGCACGAAACCAAACCCAGATTTTTCTCAAGAGATGTTCTTCTGGGGACCAAACAAGCTGCCTGCCTCCCTCCTCAGAAATATTGGGTATTACAAATTGCTCAGATCTGGATTTCACATAGTTCCATTCTGCCCTATCAGTTGCCACTATTTCCTTTTCTAGTTGCCCACTTAAAATAATTCACATTGTGGGATTGAAATGGTGGCATTCTTCTCCACAAGTCCTCTAAAAAATTATCATTGGCTCAAATTTAAGCTGAAGAAGATCATTTTGTCACTGTAGTTTTCCCTGTAGTGTTTTCCTTTTCTCTGTCATCTGACTTCTATCTTATAATATCTGACTTTACACAAATTCTTTTTTGAAATTCCCACCATCATGAACATACCTTAAGTTCAGCTGGGCAGGTTTGTAATAATGGAGATATTTCTCCAGCCTTTTCTGCCCCTCCTCCTGCCAATACCCACCAACACTACTCAGGAATTATTATGGTGTGTACTTGTGACTCTCAAACAGAGATTAATAAAATTATAAATACTCAGCTCTCTGGAACAGAATACCTTGTGTGCTTATGAGCACCAGATAAATAGACTTTTATTCCCTCTTTTTCCCTCTTAAACAAAAATTGAAACCAAAGAACCTTCTCTTCTCAAGATGCAGAATCCCAAGGTGAAATAGGCAGAAGTCAAAGGTGCCCATGACCTCCTCCGAACCTGCCTATCCTGCCTTCCCCCTGAATGCTGTAGGCACTTCATTCAGTCTGGGCATTCCGGTAGGAAGACAGAGATGAGCTCCGTGAGTGGGCTGGTCTGGGAGCCTTTGAACCAATAGAAACAAGAGAAGCCAATCAATTGTGATAACATTCTATAACTCCTCCTACCCTGCATTCAATGACCCCACCTCTCTAAAATCTGGGATGGGTGTTTGTGCGGTTAGCTGTTTGCAAGTGGCCATTTTATGACAGGAAATGACCAGGTGGTGTTAACCCTTTCCTTAATTCTTAAGATAATGGCAAGTGTGCCAATGCAAATTTCTACAGCATTTGGGGCAGCCTAAGAAGAGGGGGAGGGAGTTTGTTTTTATAAAAAGAGAAAGGGTTAAATACTGCCCTGTGAACTTCAAAGACAGACATATTTTTTTCAATGATACAATGTGTCAGACTGGTGATGTATCTTTGGAACACTAATTCAAAAATCGAGTTAATGCTACTTGTAAAGATAATTTTAAGAACAAAAAGTTTAGGGAGAAATAGAATATAATCTGCATTTGGTAGGGAAGTTTTTGCATAATTTTCTAAGTTTGACAAAATTAATATTTCAAAATCTAGATTTGAAATATCTTATATAAATGAATAGGATTTCTGAAAGAAAAAAGCAGAGAAACATTCTTGGTGTCTATTGTGGATATATATGTATACCAGTATATATCTCTATACATATGTGTATATATATATGTGTGTGTGTGTATATATATATGTATCCAACTTTACTAAATAATATACTGTACATATACACCCACCCTTAAACTTGTACATATTGTATATATATAAAATGGCCACATTTCTTGCGTGTGTCTGTCCCCGGAAGGGTGGACTGATTGTTTTTGGATGTCTGCAGCTATTACCTTGAAGGATGCAATTTCATCTTTCATTTATTTTTCCCCATCTAGACTGTATCAGGATAAACTGTAACTCCAGTAAGTTTTCCCTCAAGTTTCATTTTGTTCTTAAAAAAAAAAAAAAAAACTGACTTTATTTTGTTTAATGCTTTATAAGCTGTTTTTTATTTGGATTTTTTTTTAAATGGAGTTGTGTGGGTCTGGGGATGGCAAGTTGGAGGGTTGGGGTGATGGTGCAGGGCCGAGTGTGGCTTAGGGTATGGTTTCTAAATTGGGGCAGGTCTTCTCTTCTTTCCTTGTATTTGCTCTATATGCAGAAAAGGAGGAAAGAGCATGTAGATTATGAAATAACTTGAATATGAATTGAAATTTCATGTGTTGTCCTTGGGAAATAACACTAGGGTGAACAAAAAGCTTTAGAGCAACCAGCATGCACTTCTCCACTACCAAAAGCTACAGGTGATAAAAGCAAAGTTCATAACCCACAGGTGGCTGCCAACTCTGTAGGTGACTATAAGGGAGTGGGTAAAGCCCTCCTCTTGCTGATGATGCAACATTTTAATCAAAGGCTTAGACACATTCTTGCTCTGCTGAAGGAGGAGTTGAAGGCTACCATTTTCACCTTTGCCCATTCAGATCTCTTAGCTCTTGAAAAAAGGACCTAAGAAGGTATCGGGCTGAAAACTATTCACATCTTTCTTTGTATGCCTCAAAAATGAACATTAACTAGAGTAAACAGGGAGAAGAAGAAGATAAATAGGAAAGATAGAAATGAAGAAAAGTATAGGACAATGTAATTACAGGACAAAAGGAAGAAATATGCTTTGCATACTGTAGTATATTATATTAGTTAGGCTAGTTAATAGTAACTGTTATAACAAGCAATCCCAAAATTTCAATGACTCAGACAACATTAAAAAAAAGATTTCTTTCTCATTCAGGCTAAATCTAATGTCAGTTAGGCAGCTCTTTCAGACAGCTCCCTTCAAAGAAGTAATTCAGGGATCAAGGATCATTCTATAAGGTGGGTCTCCACCATCTTGGAGTTCTTACCTACTGTGTCCATAGGAAAGAGAGAGCTTGGGTGGTTGTGCAGTATGCTTCATTGCCATACCTAGAAGTGGCATATATCACTTCTGCTCATATTTATTTGTCAGGCATGACCCCTTCCTAAATGTAAGGAAGTTGGGAAATGTAGTCTTCCATGCACACACAAAGAGAAAATTGGATTAGATAAGTATCTAGCACACATAATTCTCAGTCTCATCATTTTTTTGTTCTTTCCTTGCTAGAGTCTTTTGTAGGAACAAAATCAGAGAAAGAAAAGGAAATAACCCAACTTGCATTTTTCATTCACTTGTTAATTCCATCCTATTAGATCTTTCACAGATGCTATTTCAACCTTCTTTCTTGGTAAGAGATAGGGTATCAGGATGACAAACTAATACAGCTCAGTTCTACTTGTTTTGGGCAAATGTTCCATATAAATTAATAAAAGAGAAGAAATATTGAAAATCTTTGTAAGCAGCCACTGCACAGAGAGCTTTATGCATGCCTTGGCATTAGCTTCAGTTATCTTAAACAATGTCCTATTTTGATGTGTTTAAACATTTTTAATTAGCCAGAAAATTCTTATGATATTTAGGTCATTAAAAGCTAATTGAAATATTCTTTATCTCCAAAGCCTGGAGTTTTGTGGGGTTTGTTTTTTCAAGCAGCACTTTTGGGGTATAGTTTCCTTACCACAAAATTTGCCCATCATAAGCCTATAATTCAGTGACTTTAATTAAATGTGTAGAGTTATCCAGACATCATCCAATCATATTTTAGAACACTGCTGTCATCCTGCAAATTTTCCTCATGCCCATTTACTGTCAATCCATGCTTCTATCCTTAGCCCTAGGCAACTACTGAATGCTTTGTTTCCACACATCTGCTCTTGTTGATATTTCTTATAAATGTGATTATATAATATGTAGCCATTGGTGTGTGGCTTCATTAAAAGAACGCATAAAATTTCCATAGATGCTTTTTCTTTTCCTTTTGCCTTGGCTTCCAGAAGAAAATAAGATGGAAACTGAGTTTGATGACAGAAAGCCTCATATCCAACATCTTCTGACCTCATAGACTTATTTGGAATATAGAGAACTGAGGGAGTTATTTGCTCAGAATGTCAGGACGTGCTTTTGCTGCTCTGTCCACACCTTCTCATGGAATCAATATCATATATTCCATATGATCAACCACAGAAAGTCATTATAAGTTTTAGGTTGTTCTTTCCTGAGAAGGCAGAGACATATATAATAGCAGGTTTTCTAATCCTAGTGAAATATTTTCTATTTATAACCATCAAAAGCAACAGGGAGAGGAAAATGCATCTGCAAAGGTGTTTTCCCCACTTTGATCACAACATAGAGAGTATAGCTGATGTTACTTCAGTAACTAGGTAAAGAGCCAAGCTAGACATTGGAAATTATTTTTTGGTTCTCACAATAAAGATTTTAACATGCTAAGAAAGTTTGTTAAGCACACCAGAGAAATAATATGCCCACTGGTTAAATGGTGGTTGTCGGTTTCAGGAAAAAAATAGGTCCTTTTAAACAAATCTAAAATCTTTAGTACAGAAGTATGCAAACATATATCCAAGGTTACATGGAGTCACATAGTAAGTATGAGATTTTCCTGAAGCCACTTTCAACTGCTGATTCATAGTAAAATCTTAAATTGAAATCAAAGTGATATATCATGTAGATCATGCAGAAGAATGCAAAGAAGGATGGACCTTTAAGAAAAAAATACAAATTCAAAGACATTTTCTTTTTATTGGTATTTTTCACTCTTCCATTCCTGGAGTTGTTGGAATATTATTATTCCACTTGGATGGAAAAACTTGAGAAGACTATGTAACTAAATTAGGATAGAAGGCACATGCAAGTGATGAGAAATAAATCCCTCTTCTCATTGACTGTGTCAGAATTCATAGGTTGGCCTTTTGTAGAATCTCAAGGTGGTTGTGTAGTAGGAACAAAGGCCCTTGCTTTTTCTTATCTGATTGTTAACTATGAACATACAAGAAATAAGTTAACTGTGAGCATATAAGAAATAAGTTTAATAGCAGCCTGCATTTGTGAGGAAGGGGCCTTTTCTCTCACCCCTCAGTCTTGGCTCCTGTGATCATTTCAGTGGAAGCCAGAGGGTATCATTGAATTAAACTTGGAATCAAGTGTAATAATAAGTTTATGAACTTTTTTAGGATGACTTTTCCCTGAAAAGACATTATACTACATTATAGCTAAATTAAATCAGCTATATTTTTCCTGTTCATCTGCTGCAAAGTGGTGGTGTTCAGGGAAATGGCTGTTTCTAAGGGATTGTGTGACACTATTTAATGGAGAGAAGAACATGAAAAAGGAGGTTGATCCCCAGGGTAAGGAGTAGACACTGACCATGACTGAGGGCAAACTTGAGGCAAAAGCAGAGGTTTCTTCCAGCCAGACTCCTAGGTTTTCTGGCCGGTCCTGCCATTATGGAGTTCCTACCAAGAAGCAGCAATGATTTTCCAGTCAGTTTTCTGCCTGTCTTCTTTTCTTACCTGTTCTTTCTTCAGCACTGTCTTTCCCCCATGGTATCTATGATATATTTAGCATCACTTATTCCAAATTTTACTACTCCTCCTTTCCAAATTCTCTAAGAGAACTGTACCATATATTGTTCCCTAGTTAGACACTATTACTAAACATATCAGAGTGTGCAAAGCAAGGTCTTTGGTTGAATTGAGGTCATTGCTGGATTTGACTCATTTGGCAAGAATGTGTTCAAGGATATTTAATAAGGAAGATTTCAGTTTAGAGCTTACTTTTAAAATTCAAAAGAGCAACAGAGTTGGTAGTCATCTTGGTGGACTGAACTCCAGGTTGACCTGGCACTGTGCTAATGAAAATGGGGTTGCTTCCTGGAGAATTTCTGGAGGAAATTACCCTTTCCTATGGTTCCAGTATCATGAGACTGCAGTAACCTCTGAGACTTGCTGTTCTGAAAACAGGTATGAAGTTCTTGTTGGTCTTGAATGTTTTTAGAAATGAAAGTGTGTGAAATGGTTTGTTGTCTCTTACCTTGTGTGATTGTGCTCCTCTCCCAGCCCTACTTCATTGTTTGTTTCAACTTACGCACAGTAGGAATGAATGCAATCGATTCATGGTAATTAAATATGGCTACAGTGTGAATGCCTATAGCCATAGCCCTGTGGCATCCCATCCGGTCATATCTCAGGACCTAAGCAGCATCAGGCCTGGTTAGTAGTTGAACAGGAGACCACTTGAGAACACCAGATACTGTAGGCTTGGGAGAAGGACCTGGCAACCCACTTCCAAAAATCAATCTGCCATTGGAAACCCTATGAATAGCAGAGGAAGCCCTGACAATAGTGTTTCATCTGTTGTATGTAGGGTCACTATGAGTCGGATACTGACTTGAGGGCACCTAACCAGAACAACAGCATAGTATGAATAAATTCGCTGAATATATAAATGAATATCAACTTCCTCTTTCTTTTTTCAATGTATCCCTCTTCCCAGAGGCTAACTACTTTGTTGTGGCTATTTTTTTTTTTTTTTAAACAGGCTGGGGTTGAGCTCAGTGAGTGCTGCTTCTCATTCTCTGAGGAGCCAGGTTTGATCCCCAGCACCTCAAAAGATGGGAGAAGGACATGGCAATCCCCTTCCAAAGCAATCAGCCATTGAAAACCCTATGAGGGTCAGTATGAGTTGGACCTAACTGGATGAAACTTAAAACAACATTTTTTAAAATCTTCCTAAAAAGGGGTGGGGAGGGAGGGAGAGAGGGAGAAATAGAGTGAGAGAGGGAGAGGAAGAGGGAGAGGGAGAGGGAGAGAGAGGGAGAGAGAGAGAGAGAGGGAGGGAGAGAGAGAGAGAGAGAGAGAGAGAGAGAGAGAGAGAGAGAATGAAAACAGTAAATTCCAGGTATATTGCTCATAGTTTGACAGATAACGCATGATTATGTATAGAGTCTGACTTTATAATTTTCCATCTCTACTAAAACTCTAGTAAAATTATATACACATGTATAACAACAACAAATAAATAGGTAGATTGTGCATGTACTTCATTTTTTAAGTATATGTAGAAACCTACCTCTCTCAAATTACTTTGACCTTGAAGTCTTACTAATTTTTCTGTAACAAGGCTCATTTTTTCTTCTTAGACATAGATGAGAAAAGAAATAGAGTGCAGTAAAAAAATATCAGACGATAGGATGCTCAAGAGTCATGGTGGAGCAGTTTGTGTTCAAGAGCAACTTTATGATTTTATCAACTTTCTATATACTTTGCATTATCACAGAGGTCTGGTACATCAGAGATATGTTCAAGGAGTATCACAAAGATCTGATATCTCCAAATCATATTTCTGAAGGCTACTCATGTTTACTTAAGTGTTCCATGTCTTGCACCTGCTTACTTCATGCTGGATTTTCATCTTTTTCCTTAGGTTCTGTGTTCTTAGTTTCTTAGCTGACTGCATTTCCAGTGCTTTGGAAAAGTCAGCAGTGTGTGAGTGGTTTTTGCCCAATTTAGGCATGGCTTAGTGAACTGCAGTTTATTATATTAGACTCTGATTTTATTTTCTTTTCTTTTTTCTTTGTTTCTCTTTCCTTTCCTTTCCTTGTCCTTCTTTCTTCTTCCCTTGTTTCTTCCTCCCTTCCTCTGCCTCCACTCATGTCTCACCTCCTTATGGTATCAGAATATGTGATTTCATCTTAGGCCTGGCTTATCTGAGACTCCCAGAGCTGCATTATTCTGGTCATCTCTTTAACTCTTAACTGGCATCCTGGTGTCAAATAGACCCCCAGATATGTTCTAGAAATGAGGCGCTGTGCCCTTAACCTAAGCACAGGTATATGCATCACAGTGTCATAAGTGACCTCAGAAGCACATTACCAATTTAGGATTCACTTGAAAAAACTTGCCTCAGTCCAAACAGGAAAGCTGATTCCTTGCTCTTACAGACTTTCTGGAAGGAAATTAGAAAACTTTCTTTGGTATCTATTCCAAGAGCTGAGTAACCATTGATGTTTGCCATTTACCTTATTAGAGTTTTAGTAGCGATAGAAAAATACAAAGTAATGATGCATTACCTATCTGTCAAACTATGAGCATCACAACTGGAATTTACTATTTTCGATACTAAATAATTATACTCTAACTTTTCTCAAGATCTGATTTTGACAAAGTAATATATAACCTTGTTTCTTCTTAATAAGCATTAATTCAGATTGGTTTTATTTTTAAAGAGCTAAAAAATGTGTATGGAACAAAAGATAAAGTAGTAAAATTTCTCCATCTTAACCTTAGTCATCAAACTCCCTTTCTCAAAGGCAATAAGAATTATTAGTTTTTCTTGTATATTCTTTTGGAGGTAGTCTGAAATTTTTTAACATATAGTCGTAACCATGTTCCCATTCTCTTCCTTCTTCTTGACACAAATATTAACATACTCCTCCATGTTTTGTTTCTCCACTTAAAGTGTCTTGGGAACTGTTCCATGTAAGAACATAAATATCTTCTTTATTTTTAATTACCACATAACATTCCATTTGTGGGAATATAATATTTTATTGAATCAGAACTATACATTTAGATTTTTACTACAACAAAAAATTTTTAAATGTGTATTTTATTCCTTAATCTTTGCACACATGTACACAAATATGTGCTGGATAAATCCCTGAAAGTAGCATTGCTAGGGTAGCAGATAAATATTGATAGATTTTGCCAAGGTACACTCCGAAGGTGGTTGTATAAATTTACTTTCCTACCAACAATATGAATGTTTGTTTATCCTCTTCCTTGTCAAATGCATGATATTATCTTCAGTAATATGTGGAAACCACTGTCATTCAAAGTTTTGGTGACTATTTATACCAGAAATAATTTAATAGAAATCCTCTATACAAGCATTTCATATGTTGACAAGGATGTTGTAAGAAAGCACCAATATGTCACAGTAATTTTATATGATTTCTCTCCTGTATTAACATTGATCTGTGTTAGAATTTCAGCAGAGAGAGGCATTTTAGTGTAGTAGGAAAGAGCGAGGAGAAATCTGGAGCCAAGTAGCCTGAGTTCAACCCTTATCTTTACTAATAAAGAGCTGTATCCTTGGACAAGTTGCTTTAAGTCTCAGTTTTCTCAACTATAAAGTGAGATGGTTATGTACCTACTTGTAAGAACAGAATGTGGCACATAGCACCTACTAAGTATGTGATGATGATAAATGCTATCATAGTTTCTCACCTGAAAAGATGCTTTTTTGAAGAACCACACATGTTTGAGAATAGATGGCCATATATTCATAAAACTATACTTGTCAGTAGCTTAATAGATGCCTATGAAATGAGCATACCTGTTTTCCCTGCTTAATTACCATGGAAATCATATACGCTCTTCTAAATCGTCACAGTAGCATTGAGTTTGGTCTCAGTAACAATACTTATAAGACTTTGGATGAGACCATCTTTAGATCATGTTGGGATTATTTTTTCTACAGTGCAATAGTGCATTTTGTTAAATGAATACTTGATGTTAAATGAATACTTGATGTTAACTGAAAACTAATGTAAAATTAGTGATAGTAAATACATTGTATAAAGATAGTATATAAGGGGATTGGGGAGAGAGGGAAAGAGGAGGAGAAAAAGAGAGAGAGAGGGAAAGGGAGAGAGAGAGAGAGATTGATTGATTGATTTTGTCTTTTTACACTGATACCTGTCAATGTATGATTTTTATGACCTGAAGCAAACATGGATATCCTCAATAAGTAATTAAGTCAGTGAGGTAATGAATTGTATCTGTCCCTCCACTTTATTATTTATACAAATACTCTTAGAAATCAACATGAGAGATAAGAGCCTGAATATTATAGAGTACAACTTTTTGTTTATTTTTTATCATTCGGAAAAGAAGGAAATTGACTTAAGGGTGAGTTTGTCCTCTCATACCTAATAATCCAAAAGAATTTATATTACTTTCTCTGTAAAATAAGACAAAATGAACATTTTTATGAAGTCTTTCAATTGTAAGTAAGGAAAATTTTTTCAAGGAAGATGAATATTTATCTAAATGTTACATGTTGTCATGTTTTCTTCTTTTTTAGTGGTGGGATCAAACCAGGGCTTCCCATGTGGGACCCAAGTGCTCTGTCACTCCCTGAGCTGCACTCCCAGTCCTCTTTCTCATTCTTCATCCCATTATTCCATAAATGTTTAGTGAGGGTTAATAGAATTCCAAGGGGATGATGCCAGGTTTAGGCATTTATATTGTGGATTCCCAAGGAAAATGCAGAAGAAATACTCATAAACTGGGTAGCTTCTCTCTTCCTCTCCCCTGCCCAACTCTGTCAATTTCTCTTAGAGAAATTGAATCCCAAATTCATCTGTCTCTAAAATTCAGATAAGTCTCTCATATATATATTTTTTTTCCGAGCTAATTTAACATTAAATTCAACATAATGGTTTCTTTACTCACACTATGTGTGGGTTCACCATGATGAGGCCCTAAACACTGGATTACCTGGAAAAGTCTTTTTCCTCGTTTCTAATTTCTTTCCCTCCCTCCTTCCCTCCCTCCTATCCTCCCTCCCTCCCTCCCTCCCTTCCTCCCTCCTTCCCTCCCTCCCTTCCTTTCTTCCTTCCTCCATTTCTCTTTCTTTTTTCTTTCTTTTTTGACTCTTCCTCCATCATCTGACCACCTTCTTGCAGCTGTGCAAGCTTTGTGCTTGCTCTCCTTTCCACAACTGATATTTTAGGCATCTACGATTTTGGCCAAAAATGCTGTCTCTCTTTTTCCTCTATTTTTTTAAATATCTCTGTATTACTGTGATGCCTTTTATTTTTCTAATTGCCACATTCAGGTGTATAAGTTGATGAAGTCAGTGAGTATTTGTATCAGGCATAGATTATATTTTGAAGTTTAAGAAATAGTAAAATAAATCTGAATGGAGACCAGACCTGAGGAATTCCTGAACAGACAAAGCTAGTTAGGCCTTATAAGTGACTTTAGGGCTGGGGTTTAATTCAGTTGGCAGAGTGTTGTGCTGCGCTCTCTGAAGACCCAGGTTTGATCTCCACCACTGAAAATACATGAGAAGGATGTGGCAATCCACTCTTGAAGCAATCCCAAGAAAATCAGCTATTGAAAACTCTATGAGGGTTGCTATGAGTCAAACCTGAATTGATGGCACCTAACAACAAACAAGTGACTTCACCCTTGCTTGACTTGCAAATATAAGCAAAGCATAACTTGAGCTATTTTTTGTAAATTCCTGTATCAAAAAGAAAAAATCAGAACTTAAGTTTAACATATGAGGAGCAGCCAACGTACTTACATAGCTAGAGACTTTCCAAAGGGGTATACCAAATAAGACAACTGTATGACCATCACCAATCAAATACATTATTTTAGTTTTGTATTCTTTCTATAAAACTTTCTCCCTTGCATTCCCTCATCGGAGCTCCTAAACTACATCTGAATTGGAACTCTCACTTCATTAATCACTCTTTGCTCAAAAAAACTCCTCAAAATTTTGTGCCTCAGTTGGCCTTTAAAATAGCTTGGCCACTTTATTAATGAGGTGTAGGATGTACAATGATCATTTGACAAGCTAATATTATCAACTAAAGTTCTCCATTTCTATTTGGTAACAATATAAATGTATCAGTGACTGGACCTCCCTTTCATTATGTCTAATATATACAAATTACATAGAGGAAAATTCTATATATGACTTACATGTATATAATCAGATTTCACCCCTATCTTATAAAAGAAAATATTATAATTTGAATTCTAGAGTTTCTGAAACAATGAGCTACAAAGTGGAAGTTTGCCTACAGATTCAGAAAATTTCAGCAAACAATTTTCAATTTTAGGATCAATTTTCGGAGGAAAACTTACAGACAAGGTGATACTATTTCTAAAAGAAATAGAATAGTTTTCTGGCTGTTCTATCATCTAACTGACTAGAATCACATAGCTCTTTAATTGAGTTTATTAGAAATCAGGAATAAAGTTTAGTTTTTATTAGACACCAGGGAAATAAATCTTATAAAAATGAGCACATTTCCTTCTCAAGATGAAGCTATTTCAGAGGATATTTGATGATGTTAACATCTATATACAAAATTATTATTCTTCCATCCCCCAAATTGTTCCACTCTTGACCAGCAGCACTGTTCTTAGTGGCTACTGGAAGGGACTCTTAAGAAATGGGAAACAAGACAGCATCAAGGGTGCAAACGAGGTATGATTTTCAGTTCTAATAATCCAAGTGTCCATCTTCCTGATATTGCAGTAGAAAAGCATTGAGTTGCAAATGTGCCCCCAAAGGGCAATATGTAATAGAGATCATGTTCTCTGAAGCAAAGTCTTTGAGTGCTTATGAGCTCAGGATCTTCCCATTGGCCTGCCAGTCACATTTTTTTAATATCAACATATAAATAGGGAAATTAAGGCTCATGAAAGGAAAATGCATAAGGTCTTAGGGGGATTAATGGCAAGAATGAATCTTTATAAATTTAGTTTGTTGATTCTTAAATGAGTGCTCTTTTGTCATCTAAATCAAGCTGTCTTTTAATAGTGGCACAGAACTTTTTTTCAGAATTAGAAAAATAAGAAGAAACAAAAACCTATAAGATATTATGACCTGAACTCTTGGACGTAGGATGAACAACAGGGATCAAATGAAATTTAGTTCTGAAATTGAGGAGACGACAGAAATGAATTGGTGTTATCCACAAGTGTGGGCAGGATAAGATCTAAAGCAATAAATAGAGGGCTACTCCTCTGTTCCAGAGATAATAAAGAGCAAAAAATTAGAAACAAAAGCTGGAGGGGAGAAGGCATACTTATTTCCTGTGAGTAGTTTTCCTGTGATAGTCAGAAAAATCCTATAACTTTCCTTCTGACAGAGTAAAAGAGAACACTGAGGAAGACTGATAAAGAAAATATGAGGAAGCCATTGTTTTAGAGAAGGATGATTATCTCTTTATGAAAAAAAGCTGATTATTGAAATTAACTTCACAGCATATATATATATATATATATATCTGTCAATAGTTGGAATGTTTACTATTCAATTCACTTATTGTTATTGACAGACAAACTCCTTTTGATAATGGAAACATTTTTTAAAACTTACTGATGGTCAGCAATGGAAAACACTAGATATTGTATTGCTTTAATGAATGACTTTCTAAGTCCCCAGATACTTATTCATGATTCGTCTTATACTCCTATATACTTGCTTTAAAAAAAAAAGGAATTGTAAAATTGTAGTAAACATTTCAAAGTCATAAAAATTAAACATGAAATGAAGATACTACTTTATTTCCTCTTTCCAAATTTTTCCTGGACCCTTTTCCTCTTTGCCACAATAAAAATGGATACTAAGTCTATACAGAGGGACATTTATAATGAACTTTTGATAACCCTTATTATTAAACAACATGGACCTCACAGATGATCATTATAGTAAAAAGTAACAGCAAATATTGAGTGCTTTTGGCATGCTAGACATTGTGATAAGTTTTCTTGTATTATCTTGTTTAATGGTTTATCACAATCATATAAAATAGGTGCATACTCCTCTTAGAAACGAAAGGCATATCAAATGCTTGGCCTGTCTGATTCAGTCTGTCTTATTCCAAACCTCTTGCTCCTCACCACTGCACATACTACCTTTGCTACTTTAATGGAAGTATTGATGCCTAATGAATATAGCCCAAACCCGGATAAATTTCAGCAGTCCCCACAAAAGAGGCCACCTTTAATCACTAATAATAAATCCCGTTTCTTTAGGTAGTCAGTCTAAAATCTTGATGTGTATGGAGTCAAGCTTTCAGCTCAGCACCATAGGTGTATTAGTCTGCCTAACTAGCCTCTAAGGCACTGTTTATTTCTATGACTGAAAGGTCTTCAAGATGCACAGAGAATAAATTACAAATTACCTTACAGGCATAGAGATAGCTAAGAAAAGGGCAACATTACAATGCCAGAATTCAATTTACCTTTATTGCTGCTGAGTCTCTGCCCCTATGGCTGGTGCTTTGTTTTGTTTTTCTTTGTAATATGGGTGCTCCTATCTTTTGTCTCTTTCTATTATGCTCTAATTCTCTAGTCTTAGCCAATAGATTGTGGTTGTGTACCTGTTCCCCAAGCTCCCTTACACCTCCATTCTCCCATCCATATTTTTACTTTATCCCTCTCTTATCTGCCTAGCCACTTGCTGCCCATCCTTCCATGGAAGCTCAATTATTACTACCTACATGAAGTGTTCTCTTCTACCCCAGACAGGTCTAAGTTTGTCAACCTTTTAAGGTCTTCTAGCACTATGTACACATCTCAGAATTCCCACAGTGTGTGTATTGCTTTATTTGCTTACTTGTACATCTCTAGAACCAATCTCTGGACCCTTCACAGTTTAGGAAGATGTACTAAGCATCATTATATTTTCACTGTCCAGAACCAGGCCATATAGGAGTAGGCATTATTGCACATTTACTGAATTAATTAATTATAAGTTTAATATCTTAAAACCCTGGGGCACTGAAGAAATCTGTGAGGATAAATATAGATTTCTTAAGAAGAAAACTATTCCATTTTCACAAAATGGGGCCAGGCTCTGTGGTGCATGCCTGTAATCCTAGCAACTTGGGAGGTTGAGATAGGAGGACCACAGAATCAAAGCCAGAGGCAGCCTGAACAACTTACTCAGATCCTCTCTCAAAATAAAAAGGGCTGAGGGTGCAGATCAATGGTAGAGTGCTTGCCTAACATGCATGAGGCCCTGGGTTCAACCCCAATACTGGGAAAAAAATTCATGAAGTGATAAATCTCATACCAGGTGAAATATCATTGATGACTACATTTAAGGACATTTGATTAACCCTGAGAAGAAAGACACTTTTAGAACTACTTACTAAATCCTACTATGTTACAAAAATAAACTTAAAAATAAGGAAATGTGATTTTTAAATAATCTGATCCATTTTTCACCCAAATGATAGTTGTTTAAAGAGACATTTAAGACACAAATCACTTTTATGTGATATGGTTCTGACATATCAAATTGGTAGAGGTTATGTCTTACCCATCTTGGATAGGAATCTACATCTATTTCTGTATTATGTTTATAGACCTCTGTAAGCTTCAAACTGATCCTTAAAAAGAAAAAGAAGGTGACTTGACTGAGAACAGAAAAATAAAACAAAAATAAACAACCATGACAATATGGGCAGGGCAGCACTGCATACTGGAAATAACAGGACCCTAGTTAAATTTTCAGTGTAATAACTAGCTTTTGGTCTTGGGGCATTTCTCTGAGCTCTTATTATTACTAGAAAGAGGTATAATGTCATTTGGTCAAGAGAAAAATGGCTGGGTGCTGTGGCACGTACTTTTAATCTTAGCGATTTGGCAGGCTGAGGCAGGAGGATCATGATTTTGAGGCCAGAGACAGCCTGTGAAACTAAGGAAGACTTTGTCTCAAAGTAAAAAAATAATTTTCAAAAAGAGGCTGGGGTTTTTGCTCAGTGGTAGAGCATTTGCCAACAGGCACAAAGCTCTAGCATCAACCCCCTATACTGAAAGAACAAAGCAAAGCAAACAAAAAACGGGAAGTCTGAACAGAAGCATAGCTCCCAACCATGTGCTTTCTTTACCTCCCAGCATTTATAAAGGTACCAATACCCACTGGATACTCTTACAGCCCTTAATGTCTCACAGTTTGAACTGCTCATTGATCATTTGAACTTGTAACAATAGAAACATCATTTTCCCAGGCCTCTTCTGTACTTATCTGACCTTCTGATTTGACAAAGGGAATTGCTTCCTTTTAAAAGTACTTCATAGGAGACAGGGCAGGAATCGGTGTTTAGAGAAGCTGAGTGGACCTGAGATAATTTCCTGAATTTTAATGGAAGGAATTTGTGGCAGCTGTCTTAGAATCATGTGTGAAATGAATTCAGGCCTTTGGTCTCACTACAAGTAAGGTAGGGCTGGGATTTAGCCCAATGGGTAGAGCGCTGCGCTCCAGTCTCTGAGGCCCCGAGTTCAGTTCCCAGCACCGCAAAAATGGGAGAAGGGCCTGGCAATCCACTCCCAAGGTAATCCCAAAACAGTCAGCCATTGAAAACCCTATGAGGGTCGCTATGAGTCAGATACCAACTCGACGGCACCTAACAACAACAACAACAACAACAACAAGTAAGGTAACATTAAGAGTGAGGATCCTGCTCTGCCAAAAACAGAGGAACCAAAAATTCAGTTCAATCTCTGGGAAATTAAGTTGTCCCTGATGTAGTAGATTGTGATGAGTGATGTACATGTATATGTTTGCCCATAATGAAATGTACAAGAAGAAATAAAAATAGCAAAAATAATATAATATTACGCACCATTCAATGTTGACTGACATTGTGCCAGGTAATATTTTCAATTGTTGTATATATCCTTTAATCCTCAGAAAGGTTATACACAGTAGAGAAGACTATGTACATAATTTGTGGGACCTAATGCAAAAGGAAAAGGCAAGCTGGGAGCCCTTGTTCAAAGACTGGAAAAAAGCCTTTCCTTTCTTTCAAACTGTTAAACATAGGGATACTGAAGGGTGAATGCAGACCCTCACAGGCACTCAAGACCCCACCCCATGACTCTGTATGTGGAGGTGGAAACATGGGTGGCTGAGATCCATCCAAGGAGGCAAGACCTCTGTGAACCAAGGCTCCAAGTCTCCAGCTCGTGCCCATGTTCCTATTGAACTTCATTTGTAGAACACATATTCAAAGATAATATTCCTAAGAATTTCTTTCCTGTACTCACTTTTACCTAATCCAAAAATAAGTCAAACGAATTCTTTTCAAAGGGATTGGAAGATGGGAAAACTATTGGATCCCATTAAAATATTTTAAAGGAATATCTCTGTCCTTTGTAACAAAATCCACAGACTGGAGCAGAATAAGAGTAAAATGGTTTTAAGTTAATAAGAGGAAAAGAAACACTTGCTGAGGCCCTAATGACCGCCATTCCTAAGGACTGGAAGGCCAGTTTTTCAGTGTCTTGCTGGAAAGAATAATTTATGCAGGCTTCCACTGAGCCCTCATACTGGTTTACCTTATCCCTGCCTTCTTTTTGCAATGAGAGCTGACATGCTGAGCTATTTGACTATCTGAGCCTCAAGGTTAGCTCTTACACAAAACAACATCAGAGGAAAATGACAACTTCCCTCCAGGGAGCTGGAGCTTATCTAGTGTATGTCTTCATGGAAGAACTTTTCCTCAAGCTTAAATGATACCTTGTTCTAGGTAACACCATACTTAATTGCATCTGATTTTATTGTCACCACCTTTGAAGGCCTACCTTACTCTCCTATGGTGTAGTAATGCTCCTCTGTTCAAATTGATGTAGATCAAAGAACTGGTTTCCTTGGAACCTCTCTAGTCAGTGTCCGGTTCTTATCACAATTACCTGCAGACAGCAAGTGTTTATTAATAAGGATTTCATCACCTTTTCATGTGATTACATGTTGGTTTAGCTTTTTCTTCTAAATCACAGCTTAGTTTATAAATTATTATTGATCCCAGTGCTACCAATGAGTAATTCTATTGATGGCAAGTTACATATTGGGGAGGCAGGCTAACTTTCATACTTGGAGAGAATGTTGCTACTATTAGAAATAATGAAACTCTTAGCTAAATATTTATCTCATACATCGAGCCATTCAGTGAATAAACTCCATTTCTGAATATTTCCATTAAGACTGGGGACTTGGTGGTTCACTCTAAGGTGTCTATATAGGGATTGGCTAACTTCTTTCTACAAATGGCCAGATAGTAAATATTGTAGACTTGAGAGCTATGTGATCTCTGTCACACTTCTCAGTTCCCACTGCCACTGTAGCATAAAAATAGCCATAGACAATATGTGAACTACTAGGCAAGACTGCGGGCTGGGATTTAGCTCAGTTGGTAGAGCACTGCGCTGCAATCTCTGAGGTCCTGAGTTCAATTCCCAGCACCACAAAAATGGGAGAAGGGCCTGGCAATCCATTCCCAAGGCAATCCCGAAACACTCAGCCATTGAAAACCCTATGAGGGTCGTTATGAGTTGGATACTGACTCAACAGCACCTAACAACAACAGGCAAGACTGAGTTCCAATAAAACTTTATTTACTAAAATAGACAGTTGAATAGATTTGACCCAAGAGCCATAGTTTGCTGATATCCGTACTAGGATTGTAAGTGAGATGCATTTGCAGAAATGATATTTGGGAATAAGATTAAATTACCCACATTTCCAAACTGTAAGGCATATGGAAAATGGGAGAACCATTAATCTAAAGTGACTTTATTCTAGGTGCTCATAATGCAAGACTGAACACTGTTCCTATTCATATTAGGCTTGCCTTGTATTTGAGATGTTTGTGAACGCATGGAAACATCAATGAGTTCAGATAATGGAAAATGCAATGAATAAAGTTAAATGGGGTAAAGTAGATACCTGAAGGTGGGAGGAAGTGTAATATAGGTAGGACAGACCTGGAAGGCTTTCTGAGAAAATGATGTTTGAATTTAGACATTTGATACCTGCATGAGAAGGATCTAGTTTGAGGAAAGTTTAGAAGAGGAGGATTCAGTGCAGAGGCATTCACAAAACTAAGGACTCGTAGAAGAATATACTTGGTGTGTTTGAGAAACAAGAAAACACTAACATGGTTGAAAAGGGAAAGGGACCATTTAACTCTACTTTGAACATCCCCAGTTAGAGTGATCTATAATCAAAATTTTGAGTAAGTAAAGGAAATCCCTTTGTGGTTCATAAAAATATTTTGTTTCATTCTTGGTCATTTAATTTAGGAGGAAAATTCACAGGTGTCTTTAGTGTTCAATGTCAAAGTATAATTTTAACAAATGCTGATTCATTATTAAAATGGAACCAAGCCAATGCCTCAGTTGAGAAAAATGAAAGAAATGATGAGATAGGATATACAAGATTAGGCTTATTGAGTTCAGAACACCATGCATGAGAGCATAGGTCTGATTATTTGAACAATAGAGAGGATTTCACAATAGTTAATGATCTTCCATTGCAGCTTGACCATTGGTTTCAAAATGGATGTGTAGAAGCCCCAAACTCGTCAGTTGATTGAATACTGTAAGTCAGATAAACAAAACAAAACAGAAAACCTTATCCTGCTCCAGAAGAGTCAGCTCAGTTTTTTTTCTTTCAGAAAATATTGCTTCTGGTCTTGTATTATATGATAATTTTCTGAAGCATTGGAAATAAAATTATTTAAAATATTTTGTTGTTTGGACTTGTAAAAACATTAATCCAAGAAGAATTGCCTAAATCTAAATAAAATGTCTTGAGTTAGTTTAACTCAAAATTCAAGTCCTTTACCTCAATTAAGTAGAATTTAAGGAAATGGTTTTAAAAGAATTAAGTTCAGCTCAGAGAAGTTAATTAGAGTGCTTCCCCTGGAAAAAGAAGTTTTAGTTTTGTAGGCAATGGAGTTTGATAACAATGCTCCAAATGAATACTAATGAATTCTGTACTCTGTTAAGAATTGCAGAAAGAGACTAAAACATTATAAGCAAGTAAACTATTAGAATTTCACATAGCCAGAGGGGGAAGTCAGTCTGAATTAATGAAACAGTGTATCATGGATTTAAAAAAAATGCTTTCAAATACATACAATAACTTGACTAAGGGGTGTGTGTGTGTGTGTGTGTGTGTGTGTGTGTGTGTGTTATATGTGTTTACTTCCATCTTAATAAATGATCTTAGGGAATATATGCATCTGACTTATTATTCCTGCTTTAGGGGATTAAAATAAAACATTTCTTGTAAGTTACTTGTGGCATGCTTAGAATATTTTATTTTTATAAACAAGGTAATTAGGCTCAGCACACTGGCTTGATATCTTAATTTACTTCTTAGGCCCATCCTTTAAGGAGACTATAAAGGAATTTGTCAGCCTAGATTCATTTAAATTCTGAATTTGGGTTTGATTCTGAACTAATAAGGTTTTATTGAAGGTAGAAACCTAAATGCAGCCTCTCTGCTAACATAAAATAGAATTTCCAAAATTCTAGTTGGCCAGGAGAATGGAGTGTAAGTGATATATTGTGTAGCATGGGGTACTTTTTCTATCTTGCTTTAGTACAAGGTATTATGGGGATATTTCTTTAATTTAAAAAATTTTAAATCAGGATAAGTATACTCACTTTTCCTTGATGTTTCCTATGTGTAGCTAGTATAATATCAAGGCCTTGGAGCATTAAAGAAAATTATTTAACAATAAAATAGTACTTGGCAACTCCATTTAATTTTTTTTGTCCTCCAAAAGGATATAATACATTAATTTAAGCATCCTGAATCTCTCTTTTTTCTAGGAGTCAGTAGCAGCAAGTGTTCTAAAGGGACCAGTTTTGAAATATGGATCTCAATCATTTCTAGGGCCATATCCATCAGCTTTCCTATTTTATGTGTTGCATTTAACTTCATTTATCTGACAACAATGAAATAATGCTGCCTTAGATATCTATGGAAGTTTTATTGAATAGCATCAAATGCTCAGCAAATATTTAAAACGTTTCACATATTCTTACAGCAAGGATCACACATAGCAAACTATTTCCTCAGTTGAGAATTTTAATGCAATAAGAAAAGTGAAAAATATATCTTGTCATGGAAGTAGAGTAAGCTGGTGACATAATGCTTGGAATATTCTTAGAGAACAGAATGGTAGAAAAATCAGTTTTCCATTACACTATTTGTAAGGTCGAACTTATGTGACTTGTCTCTTAAGACGGTGACAAGGCTTGGCTTTTAATTTCAAAGCATAGCATGTAGATATCAGAAAATTGATGAAGAAAACCACAATTCTCACTGCTAACAGACAGGACAATAGCACCTTCATTTATTTGCAATTTTAGTGGTGTTTTCATGGATAAATATCACCATCTGTTGATTAATTTCCTTAGAAAGCTCTGAGGTTTGGAATGGCAGCACCTTCAAGATTTTACTTAATCTTTAGTAATACCAAAACCATCACCATTTGCATTTGTTTTATAAGTAGTGAATCCACTAATGAGGTAGATAAGTTGTTCTTTCTTATTCTTTGCCTCTGTTCAGGATCACCCATGAAAATGAATTTCTGCAGGATGGATCTCTACTTTCTTTGGTCTTGAAATGAGAAATCCTTTCAAAATATATATTTTGCAAATCTTTTTTCTGTCTCAAAGAAGGTTTAGCTTTGTTTCCTGGGTCAAAAATTCTCATCAAGTTTTCCAAATGTACCTGTCAAGCAGTCAATGGTGGCTTCTTCAGGAAATCTGTGTAAGATGTTTAGCATATTCAAAAGAATGGGAAAAGATGATTGTTCCATATTCCGGGTGGTACTACTTAGTTGGAAGCAGCCATTCATGGAAAACAGCTGTAATTACACAGCGTTCAGGTATTTCATAATTAAGCTAACAGCTGATCATAAGACAGCACATGGCATGAGATTATGCAGCTGAGCTAAGTGAGAATGAAGCTGTAACTTAGTCTTTGCTCCTCTCTCTGTGCTTTGCTTTGCATAAACCCTCTGGGCCTTGATGGATAACAGTGGGTAATACCAGCCTGTTTCTCAGTGGGGAAGAAAGGAGGACTGGAATATGAACAAATGCCCCAAAGTGTCCAGATAAAACATGGGCACCAGTGCAAGTAAAAGACACCTGCTTAGATATTTACCCCAGATTTCAAAAACAAATGGATCTTAAGTGTGTATTAAACAACAGAATGTCAAATGTTGAGACCAGAGGAAAGTGAGTATTCTCATCAATATCCCTATGATTTAGTGATTTCAGTCCTTTAGAGGATTAATGTTATGTAGGATTTTGAAAGGGAGGGACCAATGTGTTGATTCTGTTGAAGATGTACCAGGTACAGCATAAGATACAAGAGTCATGGAGTCACCTACAAGTGCAGTGCACATTGAACTTGCAATTGAGTTTTAAACATGAAGCAATTCCCAGTAAAAGACATAAAAATACTGTCTCTGGAGATTTATAACCGATGAATTGTCAATTTACTTCTGTGGGGCTGACTCTGCCCGGCTCCCATGCCGCCAGATAGCAGCTCAGCTAGTGATGGCTTGACCCTGTTCATCTTTCTCAAGTTCTCCTATTTTTGTTGCTTTATAAATAATAAGATTTCCTTTCAGGACTCTTTAACAACTTCTGTAATCGGTATACTGTAGATTGTTCATTGTTCCTAGTAATCTTATTTTTCATTTTTACATAAGACCTCTTGTTTTATGAGTGACCTTTTCCTGAGGAGGCTTGCAACTATGGTCTTACTCACCCACAGATATCAGGAGCCTACAAAATTTCTACCCTTATGAGGTTTACATTCATTTCCAGACCCTTATTGTCACCTCTAAAACAATCATCCTGTGTCCATCTCCTTTTTGAGCATGGCAAGATGGGCATCACTGGGACTGGAAAATGAACATATGGTTTTGTTCCCACAGATAGTCTGAGAAGTTCAAAGAAATCTGTTCACTTTGCAGCTTTTATTTGAGCATTTTAATAAGTAAATCACCAGAGCAACTTGGTTAAGAGGGGGAATCATGAGTTAGGAAAACTAAGATACTGATTTGGAGAGACCATGTGAAATAGATTCAGAGATTCTGAATGATCAGAATAGAAGAAAGTTATTTGAGGTGTTTAGAATTGTAGAATGTGGGCTTCAGATCTGAAAAAGATGCAAACATTTAAAGAACGATTGTATTCCAGGCACTGTGGATAAAAATTCATGTTCATTTTCTTGTGGAGTTCTTTGAACGACTGTGCCAAAGAAGTATTATTATTCCCCTTTGAGGTAAGGACACTTAAGTGTATACAACAATATTCATACAATATTTATTGAGTACCCATATTTCTAAGTGCTGATAATATAGCTGTGAACAAGACAGCTTATATTTTAGAGAGAGGGGAGAGGCAATTTGCAAGTCAATAAATAAAAAGCATGATTTTCCTGGGGCCATATGTTACAAAGAATGTAAGGCTAAGTCAGCATTTGGAGTGAGCAAGGACAGGAGGGTAGTCAGGAAGGCTGTCCCCAAGAAGGGGACATTGAGCTGAAATGGGAAGGAGGAATGAGAGACTGCTTTCTAGAAAAGGAATTCAGGCAGAGGATCATGTCACTAGAAAGGTAAGAACACTGTAGTGGTGTCTGTAGGACAGAAAGAGTGTGTGGCTAGACGGAGAACAAGGGAGGGCCAGCTAGGGTCTTCCCAGTCAAACAGGGAGTTTGAATCTTATTCTAAGGACAGCAGGAAGCTTATCAGAAAGTTTTAAGTGCATGAGTGATATAATTCAATTTACATATTCCAAAGTTCCCTGTGGCAGCCAAAGAGGTTGAGGAATTTGTTCAAGATGAGGCAGGTACAGAGAGGAATGAGAGAGGCAGTTCAGTTGCTCTCCTGGGACTCAGACCCATCTACCCTCAAACCCCCTTCCAACCTACGCTCTGCTTTGCCCGACCTTCAGTATTAACAGATTGGAAAGAAAGAATGCAGGCAGTGTAAGAGGGGAAACCCAGATTGCAAAAACACTTAAGTGAGTGTGTGGTGCATACCTGTAATCCCAGTGACTTGGGAGGCTGAAGAACAAGGATTGTGAGTTTGAGGCCAGAGGCAGCCTGTTCAACTTAGCAAGAACCTATCTCAACATAAAATATTAAGAAGGGGTACAGCTCAATTGTAGAGCACTTGCCTGGCATGCATGACGCCCTAGGTTCAACTCCCTATACTGCAAATAAATGAATAAATAAGGGTATGAAAAAGAATATGGCATCAATATTGGAGGAAGACTCATTAACAACCTGTGTTATGCAGATGACACACTTTGCTTGGTGAAACTGAAGAGGATTTGAAACATTTATTGATAAAGATCAAAGAACATAGCCTTCAGTATGGATTGCACCTTAACATCAAGAAAACAAAAATCCTTACAACTGAGTCAGTAAGCAACTTCATGATAAATGGAGAAAAGATTGAGATTGTCCAGTATTTTGTTTTACTTGGTTCTACAATTCACATCCACAGAAGCAGCAGTCAAGAAATCAAAAGACACATTGTATTGGGAAAAGCTGTTGAAGAGGCCTCTTTAAAGAGTTGAAAAATAAAGATGTCATATTCAAGATGAAGGTGTACCTCACTCATGCCATGGTATTTTCAGTCACATCATATGATTATGAAAGCTGGACATTGAATAAGAGAGATAAGAGAAGATTTGGTGCTTTTGAATTATAGTGCTGGAAACAAATATTGTATATACTGTGGACTGCCAAAAGAACCAACAGATCTGTCCTAGGAGAAATGCAACAAGAGTGGTCCGTGAAAGCAAGAATGGGTAGGCTGTGTCTTATGTATTTTGGACATGTTGTCAGGATAGCCCAATCCCTAGAGAAGGACATCATGTTTGGGAGAGTTGTGGGTCAACAAAAGGAAGGAAGACCCTCAATGAGATGGATTGACAGCATCTGCAACAATGGGCTTAAACATAAAAAAGATTGCGTGCCTCGCACACTATCAGGGAGTGTTTGTTCTGTTCTACAGAGGGTCATTATGGGTCAGATCCAACTCAATGGCACCTAAAAACAACAAAAGAGCCAAAGTTTCCTTTATTTTAGAAAAAATTAATCAAGGCAGGTAGTGTTGCTCCCTGGGAACCTGGGGGTCAGCTTGCCTTTGAGTTGCAGGCATGCATTAGGACTAAAAGTGTTGCTTTTGAATTCCCTATGAGCAGGTCTTGGTGAGGAGGCTCCTGTCTAAAGATTCCATTGAGAAGAGCAAAGTTTTGTTTCTGAGTCCTCAGGGACAGGGGGAGGGCCAGTTTCTCCTTAGGGTCCTCTGAAACTCTGTTGCTGAATTTTCTCTTCCTCCTTGCAACTACAACCTGAACTGTCTAGCCACTGCTGCACCTACTAACACATACAAAACAGTGTAGAAAACAGCAAGCTTTGAAAGGATAAGGATCAAGTTGTGCATGAAATACTTTTCCCTGCCCTACCAAATCAAGAACCCATGTACAGCATGTGGGGCAGAAAGAGGGGTAATGCTCCTTGAGAATTTTTTTCTATGTGTTGCAGGCTCCCCTTGATTCCTCTCTCTTCACCCAACCCACCCTCAGTCCATCTGTGATGCCTGAATTCTTATAGGGCTCTGTCTAAAGATGCCCCAGCCTTAATCACATTCTCAGTATTGTATATCAGTCCTGCATCTGTCTACCTATGACAGTTGTTTACCAGTTCCCTTTGGCTGCCTGCTCTTTATCATATTATTGATCAGTCAATCCTGGGCGACTCAGGTTGGGAGAGAGCGCCAGCTGGGAAGGAACTCAGAGCAGAGAATAGCAGCGGGTGGTGGACAATCAGTTAAGATGGTTCCAAAAATAGTTCAGCCAGGCTGATGATAGTTCTGCTTGCAGCCTCCCTGTATGGAATTTACATACTTCACTAAGATTCTTTGCTGAAATGTATACCATCAGCTGCTCCTGCAGTTGGTTGCAGACAGTGGTGGTGGTAGTGGGCTGACTCTACCTTGTTGTTGTTATTGTTAGGTGCCCTCAAGTCGGTATCCTACTCAGAGTGACCCTCATAGGGTTTTCAATGGCAGACTGTTTTGGGACTGCCTTGGGAGTGGATTGCCAGGCCCTTCTCCCATTTTTGTGGTGCTGGGAATTGAACTTGGGACCCAGAGACTGCAGCACAGTGCTCTACCAACAGAGCTAAATCCCAGCCCTGACTATACCTTAGAGACAAGGAATTGGAAGCAATAGGTTTGGAACAAGGCAGACTTCCATATAGGAGATGTGATTTGTCAGAGCCTGTTAGGACTCCTCAGGTTGTAGGGACACCAGAGTTCCTTCCTAACTTTTGATTCTGACACTTGGCATCCAGTTAGCTTGCTTTTCTTTCCTTTTTTTTTCTTTTCTTTTTTCTTTCTTTCCTTTATTCCTTCTCTTTTTCCTTTTCTTTTCCTTATCTTTTTTAATGAGGTAAAAGGATAAGAGAGGAGAAATGGTAATATTTTCACCCACTGTATTTTTGTCTCTTATTGGTGGTGCTGGCCTATTGCATGCATAAGCTTTTCTTCTACTGCATCTTCTGTTGTGGTCCTCTGCTATACTGAGGTGAAACCATTATCTAGGACTTCCATTTACAAAGCTTCTTGTGCTCAAGACATGACCTCTTCTCAGAATGAAATCATCTTGGACATGCTCTCAGAATTTTATAATGCAGTCTCCTTTAAGCCACTCTACCTTCAGTTACAGCTCTTCTTCACATTCTGATTCTTCCCTAGAGTACATGGAGGTGTTGCTATAGCTTGTCAGGCTAGTAGTCTTGCTCTAACACACAGCATATACTGAATCAAGTTTTAAGCTCCAAAACGTATCTACTTCTTCCAAAACCCTCAAGTATAAAAATTGTATACACTTGGAAAGTTTAAGATGTTTCTAAACCAGTGATTTTTAGAAAATAAGAGGAAGAGAATGATACTTAATATATTATCTTTCATGATGGGAGGGGAGAGAGGAAAACAACTTTTTCCTTGTAAATCCCAACTTTGGCTGCTACTTTGAATGCAAATATCATTATTCAAAAGGACTTTCACCTACTTTTTGGTAGGCTATTTGCTGAAGTATAAGATATAAAGTACAATTTCATTGCCTAAGTGAGGGGATGGCTACAATGTAGTTTCCTCAGCTCTGTGCGCAGAACATCTGATTAGTGGGTTAAGTTGGGACTGACAATGTACATTTTAATAAGCATGTTCAGTAATTCTGATGTAGACTGTCTTGGGACCACAATTTGAAAACCACTAAGCTTTTAAATACATATATATTAACAACTGAGTACAATAATTTAGAACCCTCAGGAAGAAATGGAGGGAAAATAAAAGGGTATAATCATTGTCTTCTGTGATAGTTAGTCAGCTTTAGCACTCATTTAATTCCTAACATTCATTTTTGTTTGATTTTGTTGTAAATTTTTATGTATTTTATGTATAATCAGTGTCTTTTATGTATAATCTGTGTTGAGGTATGAACAGGATGGTTTACATGAGTGGAAAGAGCATCAGCATAAGGAAGGGAGTATTAAATAAAGGAGAAGGCTTGGGCTGAAGTCCTACAATAGGTCAGGGTCAGCTACTTTGCTACAACCCAGGATCCAGATAAAATCCATATTTCCTTCCTTTGTATTGAACCTTCCAGGGAGGTGTGGCCAGCTATTCCCATTCCTGAAGTCTAGATTCAGGGAGTGTTGTTCAAGTTCACTTCTTAACCTACATCGCCACCTACTGCCCACCCCCATCCCTAATTAAGAAACTTTTGCATGGGGGTTGGCTGGAAATGAGGTCTGAGAGACTTGCACATGAACTCAAGGAAAGATTGTGAATGAACCTTTTTATATGCTTGACTTGCAGTGGTTCGTGTAGAATTACAGCATTTCTTTTCTTAATTATAAAGTTTTCTTTCAATCCAGAAGCAAATTTCCTGTGGGTTAGAAATAGCAGTAAGCTTTCTGTTAAGATGAAAACAAATCTCTCTCTGCCTCAGGTCTAAGGACCTTTACATTGGCTTTAAATGTGTATTGATCTGGGGATTCAATGTTGGGTACAATTGTGAATAATGGCCACTTGTGTCCTTTTGAGTGCTCTTAGCAGTTTCAGTCTGAAAAGGCCTCATCCCAAACCCCATCCTTTGTCTTTATTTTTGTGGGTTTTTATTTCCCTCCTTCAGAATGTTTCCTTCTTAAGTGAGGTGAAGAATGTTCTTCTATAGGACATTTCTCTGATTTCATCAGAAAAAAAAATGTCTTTTGAGAAACACCTGTTGGTAGGTGTTGGCCCTTTGTTCCTGACCCTGACATTTTCAGAACTGGAAAGAGAAGTTATCTTTAGGGTTGGCTGTTCCTCCTCATAATTTTTTCCTTGTTTACTTTTGCATTGAAATGTGCCAGATATTTGAGCTCCCATCTTTCATGAAGACCTACTTTTGCATATTATATCAATAGGTAGTAATATTCCATAAAACAGATGTTATGTAGATACAAAGTACTGCTTTCATAATTTTTAGACTTATGTTGGGTGAGGTGGCATGTTTTCGAGTTGATTCCTTGGAACCTAAGGAGGATTATCTGTAAAAGAAGGCTAGAGAAGACCAAAGTGAGTTTTCATTGAATAATCATAGATAAAGTGTGACCTTTGATTTAGATTAGACATTAGTGATACAATTGGATCTTTGATGTCAGGTATCGGGTACAGAGTGATTACCAAGAATAGTAAAATAGTGCTAGTATAATCCCTTTCTTTCCCTTTTAAGCTCTACTACAGTATATAATGGAAATTTTATAACCAAATCTTTAACTCCCTTAATTTTCTCTAGCAAATTTCCTTTCATTAATTAAAATCTTTAAAGCACATCTCTATTTTAGCAGTTTGTCAGAAAGCATGTCTTAAACCATGCTATGATTTTAGATTTATAAGATTAACTTTATATGCTAACAGCTTTACTTAAAAATATGACTTTGATAACATGAATTCTAACAGACTTCCTTATTATCTGGAAGACAAGGATGCATAGATATTCCTGAAAAAATGTGTTTATAATATGGAATTGAAATCATGCATGTTAAACCATTATGTTGATAACAGCTGGCATTTATTAAGTACTTGCTGTCTACCTGAATGTTGGTAAACACTGTTGCATGCTTTATCTTACTTAATTCTCAAAATATCCTTGAGAGGTTTGTACTATTCTTTCCATTTTACAGATGAGGAAATGGAGTTCCACAGGGAGTGAGTGATTTAGACAAGGGCCTACATTTAGGAACAGGCAGAAAGTGAACTTGAATTCAGGGTCAGCCTCATTCTAAAGTTCATGATCTTAAACAGGTCAGCTCATTCAGTGTTCATTCCTTCCTTAATTCGTAATTTCATCTCAGCTTATGTGGGAAGGCTTGTCATCATCATTGTTTCTTTCTTCAGAAATGTCTGTAGCTAAATAGCTTTGGCCCAGGATTTCAATTTTGATTTATGACTTTGTATTCCTTGTTTGGAAAGGATAGAGGAACTATAATTTCCAGAGTGAGCATGTTGGGTAAATCGTTATCAAAGGAGAAAAGCTAATAATGCTCAGTAATCTGTTTTAATGGTTCTAGCTATGGATTTGGGGTTCCTCTGGTCAGTATAAAGAATATGCCTGTCTTTGCAGGAGGAGGAAATCCTGTTTCTTTTATGCCTTCCTGCCTTCCTCCTTCCTTCCTTCCCTCCTGGTGCTGGGTATTGAACACAGGGCCTCATGCATCTAAGCACATGCTCTGTCACTGAGCCAGCTCCCAGTACCTCTCTTGTGCATTTCTGTCAAGTCCCTCCTGTGTGTTTTTAGCTCAATTCAGTAAAACCCAGCTCTCAGGAGTGCAGGGTGTCCCAAGTTACAAGGAATTTTTCATTCCTCACTCTTTTGGTACAGCCCTGTGCCAGTGCTCCCTGTAGTTAAGGGCCTGGAAGCCACAGAGCTTGCTACCTCTAGAAATCAAATCAGACTCCCTTCCTAGAAGGAGCTACCATAGTTCTTAGATCTTGAGCCGGACACTTGGAATGGAAGAGCTGTGCTCTCAAAAATGTCTCAAATCCTAGTTGTACTCAGACCTGACTGGTCACGAAAAACACCTGGAAGTTTGTGCGGGGTTGGGAGGTCTTAGCATTCTAAACTTTTATGAATACCTCCAAGAGGATTTGATACTCAGTCCCCATTGGGATCACACTCTGATCAAATTCTCAAAGTTTTGGCCAGAAGAGAATAAAGGAAAATCTTGCCTGTCTTGGAGGGTTACAGGTAAATATCTCTCCAGCCACACTGCAGTTCTGGGTCAGCACCTTCTTAGTGAGTACTCCATCTAAAGTATTATTTAACTAGGATTCTTTCTGGCTAACAAGTGTCTAGCAGCAGGGGGTTACATGCCCACAGGGAAGGGCCTCAGAGAAGATGATGCTGGAAAGGAGAAAGGTAGTTTTATCTGAAAGAAATGAAGCTACTAGGCCTACTGTGCTCTGTACTTTTCATTAACTTTGTTCCCTTATCACTTACCTGCTGGGCACAATATAGATGTCAGGAAAAGGAGAGGATGCTAGAAATGTCATAGTGAGTGGATGTCATCTCTTTTTTCATGTAGATTATCAGTTATTGCTAGATATAGACACTAAACCATGCTACAACAAAGTTAAAAACTTTATTCCATTAGTGCTATGAAAGATTTTAGTGTCAAGGTATATGACTAGAAGATTGCTCTGTTCTTGGTAGTGTGGATTGTCAGGGGAAGCTTTGCTGAGCATATGACATGGCAACTTTAGTTAGAATGATAGGTGGGAGTTTTGCAGGTGGAGAGAAGATGTGGAAAGGTGTTGAAAGAACTGAAAGTTGCTGTCATCTGAAATCTCAGTGACTCAAGAGGCTGATGCAGGAGGGTCATGAGTTCAAGACCAAAGGCAGCCTGTATAATTTAGCAAGACCATGGCTCAAGGTAAAAAATAAAAAGTGGGTTGAGGGTGCAGGTCAGTGGTAGAGCACTTGTCTAGCATCATGATTCTCTGGGTTCAACCCCCAATACTATAATGAGAAAAAAAATACTTAAAGTTTATATGGGTGATAGAAGCAAGGGATGTGAACTGCAGTCCAGTAGTGTTGATGAGGCTAGAGAGATAGGAAAGGGTAAAATAATGGGGATCATAAACAATCACAGAAATGTTTTTGTTCTGTCTTAAAAGCAACTGAGCCTGTGTCCTTTTACCTTGCTCTACCCTAGTACTTAATTTCCACCTTCTCACCCATCCATGTCGTTCAAGTGAGCTTCTCACTGATCATTGCACTATCTGCAGTAATGGAAGTGCTGACTGACAGAGGGTGCAGATCCGGAGATGAGCTGTATACCATGCAGGCCTGGCTCTGTGTACCACCCTCTGAGTGAGCAAAGGGATGCACATGGAGGCAGTGGGCACATTGCCTAACTTCCACACCTGTTCACCACCCACTCTGCCCACCTTTCTCTTGCCCTCTGCATCTTGTCCAAGGTACACATACTAGCCTTGTCACTCTGTCCCCCAATTTATCTTGCTGAAGCAAGCAGGTCTCATGTTTTTGGATGTTGGAGGGTTCAGCAAGAATAATGACATACCACCACAGTTGCACCCATAAACACTCTTTAGCTATCCCTGGCTTCTTTTCTGAGCTGTGCAAATAGTCCCTAAGTGTTTTTATGCATCAGTGCTCCAATAAGGAAAACTTGTATAAGGACTAATTGTTCTTGATGCTGCCTTTATAGAACATGAACATATTTGAGTCTTTGTTATTTATTTGGGAGCATTAGTGCAAGGCCCAGAAATATCAGCTTTACAGATTTGTTTTTCTTTTCTCAGAATAGGATTGGAAAAGTAGAGAGCAAATCCTTAACTATATAACTTCTTTGTTGACAGTTGTTTTCAAAATATCCATCTTTCTTCTAATATACCTATTTGAATAAAGGGAAGTGAAACTGAATATTAATGCATTACCATGAAGATGTTTTTATGATCACCATGGTCATTGTCATTGTCAAAGAGGCAGTTATTTAATGCTAAATCCTATTCAGTATTGTTTCAAATTCTGTTCTGTAAAGAGAATTACAAAGTCAAAGTCTTTGTCCTGTGGGAATGTCAATCTATAAGACAGCCTTGATTTATGAACAGTTGAAAAGGGCATAAAGGGAACAAGAGCCAAAGCAAGAGATATTGGATCAATATATAAATTGACTGAAGGCATTTATATTACTTATACTTTAAAGGTCAAGACTAATCTAGAATGTGGTACTAGTCAGGATAGGTTAGATTGGGCTGTGGTAACAAATAAACCCTCTACATGAGTGGCTTAGTACAATGGAGTTTCTTTCTAATTCCATATTTCATACTAATCACAAGAAAGCCAGGCTTTCTACTATGCATCATCATTATAGAAAAACCTAGGCTAATGAAGCCTTCACCATCTGAAGTGTTACTGGATGCCTTGGAAGGAAGAAGGAAATAAGGAGCATCATAACTGGCCTTGAAACGTTTCTGTCAAGAAGTGGCAATTTAGTTTCAACTACATTTTATTAGCCCAGATAAGACATATGGAGATATTTAATTCTAAAAGAACAGGGAATTCCAGTCCTATCATGTGTCATAAAGGAAGAGGACTGGAATATTGATGAAACAATAAAATATCTCATAATTATTCTAGCTAAAGTAGTTAGTTTACTAGTCAAATGATAATATGAGTTATTGTTGGCAATGGAATATTTGCTGTGCTAGCTTTATAAGAAACTATTTATTTATTTATTTATTTATTTATTTATTTATGTCTCATGGTTCCTGAGAATTCTGGCCATGATTGACTGGCCCCATTGCTTTGCATGTCCACCAAGGGGAACCCGTCATGGAGGGATTGCATGTCAGAGTCAACCATTTATATCATGAGGCAGGATGCAGAAAGGGACTGAGAGACTGGAGTTCTACATCCCTTTTGATGGCATACTCCCAATAATCCAAGGATTTCTTACCACTAGACTTTACCTCTGAAATATTCTACAACCTACCAACTAGAGACCAAACTTTTAACACATATGCTTTTGGGGAGCACTTATTCGAGCCTTAGCACTTATGTACCAAAATTTTTGTTAAATAATTCATGCACATTATTGTACTTAATTGTTTACCAACCCGTGAGGAGGATGAAATTAAACCTGGGGGTGTTTAAGTGACCTGCCTAAGGCCACACAACTGGTATTTAGCAAAGCTATTTTCAAACCCACTTCCTCCAAATTTAAGAGTCTGGCATTTCTCCCAGATTCCTATCATGTAGCAGAAGTCTACCAACTTGTATAGCACAGGGAGGAAAATAATAGTAAAGAATGTTTTCTGACATAGTCACTTAGAGTCACTGAGACATGTCTTGACTTTGCTAGAAATCATCTCTGGTTTTATTGGTATTTAGGACCAAATGGAACTTTTTGTAAGCTGTTGTCCAGCTGTTTCCTGCTTAGCCTTTTGTTTTTAACATGTAAAAACACGCTCTTCATATGACTCTCTAGAATTCCATATGAATTGACCTTATAGGCTTTTCATGTCTTTCTGACACCATCTTGAATTATAGGGCTTAGAACATTTTGTGATAGGGTCCACTAAAATATGATTAGGAAAAGCTTGGTAGGTAAAGCATTCTTTCAGAAAACATAGACAAGTTGTTTCAAATTTAGTTATGTTTCCCCAAATCATTTTTTAATTCTGTTTTTTCTCCAATGTGTGAAGTGTTTCCCTTTCATTTTAGAACATTTTGCTACTAGTTCATTATTTTGTTTTCTATACTGTCTTCAGTGCCTAGAAAAATGTCTAACACATATTACTTATTTAAACATAACAATGAAAGAATAGATTAACAAACTGGTAGATTTTCATGTTTAGAGTCTTAGTTCTTCCTCACTTTCTCTGTCTTGATTGCCTTGCTCACCAATGCTTTGATAAACAGTACCACCTTATAGTTATCACATTACTTACTGACCTTTTGAGTTTAGTGAGTTTTGTAACCTGTTCTCTCACCTGTCACTGGGGGATAATGATAGCCTTTATATCTCAGGGTTCAAGTAAAGATTAAATACCTCCATGAAGAAAGCATTTAGAATGCTGTCTGATCCAAGGAAAATACAATGACAATAGGAGACTCATCTTTTATCTTGGGAATCAAGATTTTCATTCACATTTCACTGTTCAGATTTTATTTCTTACCCTAAATTATATTTTGATTTTCCTATGCCTCCTAGAAGAGTTCATCTGAGGGAATTTGGTTGCATTACTAGCACAGATTTAGTTATTTATTCCCTTTAATCTGATCATTTATAATCAGTTCCAGTTGTTGTCCTAGAGAGTGATATTTTGGTACGACATTAATTCTTTTTGGCTTTAAACTTGTTACTGAGATACAGTGAGGCTTGATTATTTTGGCTCCATGCGTAGAAACATTTTCATTCACTGATTTATTCCTTTATTCATTCAATACTTATTTATTGAAAAACAGGAAGATAATTATAGAGACTCCTGGAGCCAGAAAGAATCTTAAAATCTTTTAGGCCAAATCAACCCTCATCACTATAGATTCAATGCTAAGCATGTAAAAGGATCAGGGATAGAATTGGCTTCTTTGACGTCAGCATGGACTCAGTGAGAGCAGCAGGCAAGGGATCATTTCATTTATTGTTTCCCTCTTCTTAGATAATCCCATTCACTTTAGTAGGGAAAAGAGACATTCCTGGGAAGTTGAGAGGTTGTGCTCACATAGGTTTTCTTTACTAGTAATTGAGACATTTTTAGTCTAATATGAAAGATAGTACTTTAACTATAGGCTTAAAAACTAAGGTTGTCTTTGTGGCTGACCCCATGTATGGGTTGACATGAGAAATGTGTGGAATACTATGCTCTGAGCCTGCAGCCTGGCATTTTGATGTCAGGAAGCTTGAGCTATGTTGCAGGAAAAGTGGCAAAAGACCTGGTCTGTCAGTTTCCTATGGCTTCCTGGCAAGTTATCACCAGCTTGGCGACTTAGAACAGTATAGCTATTCTTTCCCAGTTCTGGAGGCTGGAGGCTTGAAGCCAGCGTTCCATGGCTTATGGCTGTGTCACTCTGGTCTCTGCCTCTATCTTCTCCTGGCCATCTCTGCAATGTGTGCCTGTTTCTCTCTGTCTAACATGTAAAAATGCACATGACTGTCTTTAAGACCCACCTGGCTAATCCAAAATAGGATCTACCTCTCAAAGATGCTTACTTTAATTGTATCTTTTATAATATAATAGTCACTCTTTTGTCCTATGAGGTAATATTCATAGGTTCTATGAATTAGAACACGAGTATATCTTTTAGGGGGCCATTCCTCCCATTATACCTGAATTCAAGGTCTTTTTCTTTGACTAATTTTTCATGATTGGGCAAGTTATCACATCTTTCTGAAATTCAGGTTCCTCATCTGTAAGTAAGAAAAATAATGTCTAATTTACATAGATATGATGAGAAATGAAAGAGGTAAACATAAATATTTACTTAACCCAGTTTTTAGCACAATTTTTTGTGATAGTTCCAGACATTCAGAGGGTAGAGTAGACTTTTAAAATACTTTACTTTGAAGAAAAGTATAAGGTTTACCTGTATTAGATCAGGAATTTGGTGATGTTTGGTGATTTGGTTGAAAATATTCTTGAACAACCACAAAATGATTTTATATTTGTTGTTGTTATTGTTAGGTGCAGTCGAGTCGGTATCCAACTCATAGCGACCCTCATAGGGTTTTCAATGGCTGACTGTTTCGGGATTGCCTTGGGAGTGGATTTCCAGGTCCTTTTCCCATTTTTGCGGTGCTGGGAATTGAACTCGGGACCTCAGAGACTGCAGCGCAGTGCTCTACCAACTGTATTTTATATTTAGTTCATCATTATACATAAGCAGCTACAAAATGGCTTTATATTCAGATAACCATTATATGTTGGCCATGCCTCATTTAGTAATCATTTCTTTCTGTCTGCTTTCTGCTATTTCCTGTTCACTACATATTTTATAAAATATTACTCTGTGATGTCAAATTCTTTAATAGTAAGTGATAGTTTGAGTAACAAATCAGGGATGTTTATGATATCATAAACCTGAAAATATTCTGTTGCAACAATCTTCTTTAGTTGAATGAAAATAAGGGCAGTGTAGAATTTATTACCCATATTTTATAGAATCCTTTTTGATTTACTTAATTAAGAATTCACATTGTAGACTCTTTCCTTTTAATCTTTTCTTTCACTACTGGGGTTGAACCTAGGGTCTTAAGAATTCTATGCAAGTGTTCTACCACTGAGCTGTACCCCATCCCCTTTTCAATTTTTTAAAAATTATTTTGAGACAAGATCTCACTAAATTGTACAGCTTGCCTCTTGTCTTGCACTTGTGATCCTCCTGCCTCATCCTCCTGAATAGCTGGAATTATAGACTTGTGCCACAGTGCCCAGCCTGTGCTTTCTGCATCTGGCAGTGAAAACATTGACCAAGAAATAGGATTACAAATTGACATCCAAGTTTTGTGTTACTATGTAGTGTCGATTTTATAGAGTTCTTGTGATTTCAAGTAACTTTCTTTCAGAACTAGGAGACAACATTCACTGATACAAATAACATAATGAAAATCAGGACATTTTTCAAAATGTAACCTTTTAATATATTACTCTGCAAATTCTTATTTTTAGTTACTTTAATTCCTACTTTCATACCTTTGCAATTGTTTTTGTTTAATTCTTTCTTTTTCCCACTTATAATACTTGTGCTCCCCCCTCCCAGCTTCTGCTGCTTCTTCCTGCTTATGGAAATTGTTGTTGTTGTTATTAGGTGCTGTCGAGTCGGTATCTGACTCATAGCAACCCTCATAGGGTTTTCAATTGCTGAGTGCTTCGGGATTGCCTTGGGAGTGGATTGCCAGGCCCTTCTCCCAGCTTATGGAAATAATGAACCTTAAAAATGCATTATTTTCCACTCAGTGAGCTATATTATGGGTGATGTTGGGTAATAACTAGAATAGGTAGGAAGCAGAGAAATGGACCCTACCTAGGTTCCTTCCAGCTCTAACATTCCATGGACTTTACACTTGTGGATATTAATTTGATGTTTAAGATCTCATAGGTTATAGCGGTATTCTACACTTGTTTTGCCTAGCCTTCTTTTCCAATCTAAAAATTTTAAGAATTTTCAAATCTTTCTGTGTTTTCTGGGCCGCTAGTTGTTAAAAGATAAATAATGTACATGTTAAGCCTAGGTATTCCTCGAGTATATAATCATGTTGGAGTGTGTGTGTGTGTGTGTGTGTGTGTGTGTATGTGTGTATGAAGTAACTGAGATTTTGTTTCAACCCAGCCAACAGGTTAGAGATCTTCAGAGTTTCCAGGTAAGTTTGTTTCTTTAAGGCATGTCTGCCTTCTTTCATACAGCTATTCCCCATCTAAGAAACAGCTTCAAGAACATCTGCTTCAGTACTCATAAACATCCTATCTGCTTCTCATTTCCATTCTTTTACAATACCCCACCCTTAAAAATCACATCCAAAATGGAAAAAAAAAAAACACCCAAAGATAATATGAATCTAGATGCCAATTGTGTCTTCTCTGTGAATGTTTTCCACATTTGAAATGGCTGGGGAATTACCATGCCTCTACCCACTGTAATTTAGAATGAGAGCAATGAGATAAGGGTCATTTCCTCCATCTCCTGGGATTCTAAAGGCTGTTTCTTTTATACCTGATCATGTCTGCCAGTTGCTAAGCTATATAATGTAGTGGAGAAGTGCATACGGTTAATTATGACAATTACAATTAGTTCTTTACAATCTTTCCTGCTGCTGTGGGATTTAAATACCATAATGTATGTCAAAAGGATAAAATAATGCTCCCATGTTTTCTGCTTACAGGTGTCTTTATGATTGGGTTTTGCTCATAAACAGGTGGATATAAGATGAAATCCTTCCATTAGTTCATTTGTCTTACCTATCTCCTAACCTGGGTTCTCTGGTATGTTGTCAGACACAAGTGTTGAATTTCCTAGTAGCTCTGAGTGGTCTCAGGTCCTTGCCAGTGTCCCTTCAAAATGTTGCAATGAAAATGAATCCATTCATGATCAGTGGAAGTAGATAAAATAAATTTAGTTAATTCTCAAAGACTCTTTCGCACTCTGTCATCTTTTTTACTATTTTCTATCCTTGCTTACTTCTCACTTTTTCAGTTTTGCCTCATTGAAATACTGTGTCTCGTTTCTACTAACCATTTGGTCTCAAGCATGTTGAGAGAACTGCTGCATGTGGATATGGATTGGTGTATTTTTGATAAACAAGTGTTTCATTTCTAACATGCTAAGTTGAATCCACACAGTGTACGTGTTGGCACTTCATCATTGTCCAGGGCATCTGGAAAATGGGTAAGGTAATCTTTTCTTTCAGCACACCTTCCTTCTCTGAAGCTCTTTCCTCTCTTCCTAAAAGGTAGGTTCGTGGCCAATGAAACTCTGTATGAGAGTCTTCCCCTGAGTGTATCTTGCTTAAATAATACATTTCCAGTTAATGACCATCTGGTAAAGCTGACAGGATTTAGTCCTTCTAATTCTTAACTGTCTGAAAAAAATGTGCCCAAACTGCCATGGCTTATGACTGAATTATAAACCATGAAGCATAATAAAGTCATTAACTTTCAACATGCCAAATTTGACTCAAATTGCATCTTGCACAGAATTTGATGGCCTTTCCCCTGCACTTATGGGAGCAGGCCAGTGCACTACTCAGAATGCACTTTGTCATTTTCTCTTAGAACCATTAGCTTTGTGTGGCTGTCTGGGCATGGACATGCATAGCTCTGGGAGAAGAGGAAAGTTTGGTGAAGTGAGAATAAGAAGGAACAGGTGTGAATTCACTAGAGAAATGCAAAGCTGCCTCTTCCCAGGAAAAGAGAATGATGTTCTGCATTTAAGTGCTGCTTATCCATCCTGAAAATAAGATTCACTTTTCAGTGGGGAAATTTTGGATAAAAGCCTGTGCTTTACAATTCTGATTGCCCTTCCCTTTTTGTTCCCCACTATCAAAAATAATCATGTTCTATAAATGCCAATGGAATATGGTTAGAGGGAAGCTACAGTTTTGGAGAACCAGGTGTCAGGTCTGTCAGATTTCTATGAATAGGCACATATATACACTTTTTAAAAGAAAGGTCACTCACCATTCTACTTGTAAAGCTGTCAGAGGATTTCAGAAAGAACTAAGGTAGGCTGTCTTTTCACATAAGAGGGAAATCGGGTTCTCAAGATATTTGGGGCATTGCAGTGAATAAGGGATATTAATAGAATCCCACTCTCAGCCTCTCTGAGAATTGATCTGCTTACAATCCAAGGAGGAAGGGCAGAAAAAGGGTTCCCGTGGGGTTATCCCAGGGGATGCAATATAAAGGCATGGATGGTACACGCATGGGCTTGGGTATATTTTGCTTCATTTGTCCCTCTTGCTTGTATCCTCTCATCCCTTTTTGTCCATAGAATCGTATCTGTTTAGCAAACAGGTGTAAGGGGGCAGAGATCTTAGGGACCATCTTCGATTATGTAGAGACTAGGATAATGTTGGATGCCATGTTATTGTATGGGAGGGCATGGGTAGAGGAGTGCCAACAAAGACACTCTTGCAAAGTAGATTTTCCACATTTCTGAAGGTTCCATTTCGGGTGCTGGATAGTCTTGAAAAGAAAGGAAAGCAAGCCCTCTGCTGGTCAGCATTCAGAAACACACTTCTGAATCTCTGAGCTATGTAACAGGCCAGGTGGTCTTGTAGAAATGACATTAGCTGGGTGAGTTTTGGCACTTAACAACAACACAACATTTATTATAACTTACACATGAGATTATTGATGTATCTGTCACCCTAAGCATTTTCTAAAATAATAAGAGAGGAAAGTCTTTAGGATATGAGAGAGGTAGTCTTCTGAAATTATTCAACACAATTTATTAAACTTTTGCTGTGGCCCAATGAGGCACTAATAAAAACTCAAGCTATCAGCCACTTTGCAGAACTCATGAAATACTCTTGAGATATTAGCTAGAGTGGATAAGCCATTGGGTTTTGTAGGGAAAAGGCATTTAGAGAAGAGAGAGCTCCCCTTGCTGAACTGAGTAGCTAGGAAGAGTAACTGGAGGTGGTGAATTAAGAAAGGCCCTGAAGGATGGGTAAGACTGATTAGAGTAGATGAGGGAAGTGGAGGTGAACATTTGAAATGTAAGGTCCAAGGGAGCAGGAACAGGTTTGCTTATGATGTCAGCACCACACAACAATGGAGAAGTAGTAGATAATGATATACAAAGAAAACTTGGCAAATAGATAAGAAAGGAATTGTATAAATTTTTACCATGAATTTAATATAAATGGTTTAATATAAATTGAATCCCAAGAGCATGTTAGGTACTTATGATGCTAGAAGCAATATCCTGTGGACTTTGGACTGGGGTTGAGGAGGTGGAGAGGTGACACCTACATGCAAAGCCTAGGTCTTACACTTACATGTCTTCTGGCAAATTACTTAGCCTTCCTATGATCATTTTCCCCATCTGTTAAACTAAGAATAAGATAAGAATATAGCTTCACACTCAAAGGTAGATAAATGTTTTCTAAATCAAAACAACAGAAGTTTAGTGTAAGGGAAAATATGGTTTTTCCCAATGCTGTATCTTTAGTGGTGATTTTTGAGCTGCTTGGCACACACAGGTTCAAAGACATGTTGGCAGAGACTTTCTGGAGGAAATGTATGAATTAGGTGGGTGATTGGAACAGACATCTACAAAGGACCTCCAACCTAGAGACTCAGTGATTCTCAAAAGTCTACAATGACCCCACTGAGAGCTGAGGTACGAGACAGTAAAAACATGTTTTTTTTTTTCTGAAAAGAGTGTTTAAATTTAGTTCAAAATGTTCTGTTCTCTGTAAAAACATACCATCCCTTAAATTAATTCAGCCTATCATTGAAATGAGTATCTCCAGCTGTTTCTCTCCAGCTCTTCCAGGGAAGGAGTGGAATTGAGGGTGGGGTTGTGATAGGCAGCAGCAGAGGGGTGATAACTGTTTTCCAGGGCCAATATATCATGTCTCTAAAGTTACTGTAAGAAAACCAAAGGAAGATACCAACCTGAGTGTGAAAGGGGGTGGAGACCTGGGGGAACTGTGAGCTTGAAGCAGAATTCAGCCCATTCTAATTGTGAAGGGTGGGAAGGAGCAGTGTCAGCAAAGATTTCCTGGAGGACATGCAGGAAAATGCCCAGTACCATAGCACCATGTCTTTCTCTGTACACATGTGGAGAAGGGAGGTAGAGCCTGGAGTTTAGCAAGGCTTAAAAGGCAAGCAAATGTAATCGCTTCTCTTTAATTAACTCAAACAATGCATGGCAGGTTATTTTAACCAGGCTGTAGCTGAGACAGAAGTGGTTGGCCCCACTAACACCTGACAGAGTGAGGAGGCGGGAGAAAGAGAGAGGATCTGGTTATGCCAGAGCAGAAAGGGCCCAGAAATCTCAAAGACCAATTTTACAGATGAGAGAACAAGCTTAGCAACATTACTGAACTTGCCCAAAGTTAAATGGTCTCTTGGTGTCAAATCAGGATTATACCCCAGGTCTTACCAGTTTAGTATTCTCTCCAAGACATCATATAACATGGAATTTATAGTGAATTCAAATTTGCCCAAGGGGTAGCCATAGTAGATTTAAATACAGAATAAGATGTGGTGTATTCTTTTAAAAAAAGGGTTTTTTTTAGAAAACACAAAATTTAGAAAGGTACCTGTTGTTAGATGCCCTCTAGTGCAGTTCAGACTCGTAGCAACCCTATGTGCAACAGGATGAAACACTCCCTGACACTGTGCCATGACCAGCACTATTTCAGTGCTTCTTTGCTATTCACAGTGTTTTCAATGGCTGTTTAGGGAGTGGGATACCAGGCCCTTCTGCCATTTTTGCAGTGCTAGGGATTGAATTTAGGGCCTCAGAGAGTACGGAGCAGCACCCTACCAACTGAGCTAAATTCCAGCCCTTAGAAAGAAATCTACTTATATCTATTTCAAGTGAGCTTTACTTTTGAAGTTGTTTTATATTATTATTATTGTTAAGACCAAATCAGTGGCTGTTTCCATGCAACTATTTTAATTAAAATGTATTTTTTAATAAAGTGATGAAAATTTGAGGTGATGGCCTTGTAGGAGAGTGAACAAGGAAGTCATCTGAGTTGTAGTCACAAAAAGCATCTTAGAATGTTGATCATGTGACTGAAATAACACTACCACTAGGTAGATAGTACATAAATTGCAGCTTCGGATTTTTCATAGGTGAAGAAATCCCTTATAAAAAAGGAAGCTTGGCATTAAAATTAGAAAGTCACATAAAATATTACAGAAACGAAGAGCCCAACATTTGTCTCTTGTTTTGGTCATCAAAAAGGGTTTTATGAACAATACTCAGAAGAGTTTTTAAATGATTGTAGATTTTATTTTGCCTTGCAATTTGGCAATTATTCAAGATTTTGTATGTTTTTGGTTTTTTGTGCCGAAACCTACAAGACCAGACAGATGGCCCTTTTTAAGACCTTTTGCTTCCCTGACGATTGGGAGAAATAGGAGGAAGGAAATGCTTTGATAATAGTTGGTATTGGGGTGGTGCTGGAGATGGTACCCCTTTGCTCAGGTTATTATTAGTTGAGATAAACTCAGGGTTAGATGGATAACGGCCAAAATAGGACCTTCATCCAGTGGTACACTGGTAAATGTTTTGTTTGTTGTTTGTTTCTTTCTTTCTATTTCACCTTCCTTCCTTCCTTTTTCTTTTTTAAAGAGAGAGGAGACTGGTTTATAGTATTAACAGAGTTCTGTGGTATAAATACTCCTATTCTGGCCAAATTCAAAATACCAATGTGACATCATTGAATTTGGAGTTTGATAGAGATCTGTGTATCTAGATCTTGAAAGACAGTGCATAGTCTTTAGGTATCACTGCTTGAGTGTATCACTCATGAAAGCTGTGTTAGAGGCTACAGCCTCAATCTCGTGATTTAGCAGGCTTATTAATACTACTTTCCAGAATTAAGCAATCTTATAGCACAGGCCCTTCTTTGGAACCTATACTTATGAAACATTCAGCAAGATAGAGCAAAGCAGAAAATGTGTTTGCTATAGACAATTTGGGATTCAGAAAAGCCAGTTGTTGTCCAGAGTCTACCAGTATGATAAATCAGCGACCTGAATCAAGTAGGGGATGCCAGGAATGTGACTCTTATACAAAGAAACAATGGAAAGGAGTCATAAATGTTACCTCTGAGTCGAGTCAGGATTCAGAATGATTCTTAACAAAGCTTTACAGGGTTCCTGTGAACTAGAAGGTTGGAGACAGAACTTTATTTTCAATCTCCATCATTTTGGTATCTAGATGTTCATAATGAAATCATCTTTGAGGATGTGAAGGGAAAGGATTTTAGTTATCAGAAAATAATAGGAGTTTTTAGATTGTATTTAAAAATAGAGAAAGTCATATACCATAATGCCTTCCTTTATTTTGTAGGAAGATATAGAAAATAGGTTCATATTTAGTACCTTCAAATGAAATTATTTTTCCAGCTGTGTGCAACTAGCTAGGGAGGCCTAAGAACTTAAACAACTTTATTGCCTCAGAGCAGATGATGGAATATTTTAGTGAATATGCATAATGGTTTCTGGCAAAATCAGAATGCTGAAGCATCTTACTTCTAGTTGGTGTTGAAGAGTCTTTGTACCCAGATTTATAGCTCTTTAGTGACACATCCATCATGGTTAAGATGCCAATACTCTGGAGATTTACACCTATAATTGGCTGCATGAGTCAGTCTTTTCCCATGGAGATAGTTTATTATTCTTGTTGCTGTTGGTATATTATTAAACATGTCACAGTTTTATAATTAACAATAACTCTAACTCATTACTACAATAGCATTGGCCTAAGTGGCCTTATTGGTAGCTAATTTTTGAGTGTAAAAATTTGGGTTGTAACTCAGGTGAGGTGTCTGAAAGCATTTTGTTGTTATCACCATACTAGAAGAGAAATCCTTAGTTCTATAAGAACCTACCCTCTCGTTCTGTTATCTATGACATTGCATAGACAAGAATCTCATGTTTATATGTTTCTATATGTGCTTGCTTTTGTTAGAATTTCTGGAAGGTTCTAGTGATTTAGATCCAGATTCTGAAGTCTGATGGAGGTGAATTTTAATCCTGGCTCTGCCATTTAACAAGTTAGCTAATCCTTCTAAACCTGAGCTTTCCTAGATATAACATCAGAATGATAGTCTATCTACCTCAGAGGGTTTTATGAGAATTTATAGGACCAGATGTATACTAATTTCTAAAAACATGTTGATTTTATAAATTTTATGTTATGAAATATGTGTATTATGGTTACTGCACAGCTACTATTAGTCTATGTTTGAGGACTATCTTACTCTCTAGAATTCTGGCAATAGGAGGGAGACCCAAAAGAATCCAGAATTTATTTTTAAAAATATGTATTTATTTTCACATGTCCAAACTTTAGTCCGCTCCAAAGTACTCTCTATTTGATATAGTATATCTGGAGACTTTTCCCACTGCTCAGAATAGGTTTTTAACTCATCAATTTCAATTCTTTTTAGTGCTTTTGCCATTTTTGTTTGTTTGTTTCACTTCCTCTAGACTGTCAAAACATTTCCCTTTGAGGACTTTTTTTATCCAGGAAAACAAAGTCAGGTGAAGAGGGAAGGTGGGGCACAAGGGTTAGCCTTTTTGGTCAACACTGTTGAACACTCTGAGGTGTGAGCATGTGCATTGTCATGGTGGGAGAACCAGTCATCTACTTGCCACAGTTCAGGATGTTTCTTCCACATGACACAATCATCTCAAAACTTCCAGATAGTAGAACCTTTGACTAATGGACCTGGAGGGATAACAATTCCAAGTGCACAGTCTCTCTCAAATCAAAGAAACAGATGATCATTGTTTTCACATTCATTTCTGGCTTTTTTGGGTCATCTTGTGTCTCTGAAAGAAACTCCTCCCAATGAAATAGGCAATGTATCTTTCTAACCTAACAACTTCTGAGGTTCACAACTATTACTTTGCTTGATTACTGCCTTTCTCCTCTTGTCTCCCTTATGTCCAAAGTCTTCACCCCTGCATTCTTCCCTATGTAAAAATATGATCTGGGAAAAGGAACTCTTTCATATAAAAAACACGTTAGTATTCTAAAGGTGTTGGAGCAGAAATATATATATATATATATATATATATATATATATATATATATATATATATATATATATGGATGTTCAGGCCATAGGTAAGAGAGGTATCTGTTTGGCGATGATTCCTTTTGATGCTTCTGAAATCATTTCCATATATGTGACCACCTACTCTGTAGTCCATATGGCAACCTTTAATTATACCTGTTGGAATAATCCACTTAACCAAGGTCAAGCATCCTCTGATGCTTGAATTGGGAGAAGTACCCAGCAGCCCACTATTGAAACAATCAGCCATTGAAAACCCAATGAATATCCAAGAAACACTGATAATAGTGCTGGGCACAGCATGGTGTCGGATATTGTTTCGTCTGTGGTACATAGGGTTGCCATGAGTTAGACCCAACTCAATGCCACCTAACAACAATAAACTATCCTCTTAGATACATAGTCTTCAGGATCTTTTCATATGCAGTAATTGAGATTCATAGAGGTTATATATTCTGTTCAAGGCCATTCAGTTAGTACCTAGAAGAGCTATGAATTAAAATTTTCATGGCTTTATAGGTCCTAGCTTTTCTCCTAAACTAGGTTTTTCCTAAGCCTGTGTTAGGTAAAATGAGAAGTACAAAAATGTGTATGACTACAGCAACTTAGTCTTTTCATGGTTTATAAATTCTTAGGATAAGGAGATTTTTATGTTTTCTTGCCAGAGGATTCAAAGTTCTGTGGAGACAAATGTTTATGACATTATTATTTTGGTAAATATAAGAGAAGCAAGAGAAAAACCTACCTAGTGGAAGTTACCTTTCAAAGATTTGTTAATCTCTTCTGAGAAAGGAACACATTGATGAAATGATTAATAAGGAAGTCTTATGAAATTGTTCAACTTTATTTTAAACACTGTAATCCCAGTTCCAGTTCTGTGTGTCATACCCATGTTTTCCTGACTGATGTGTCTGGGTACCACCTTTCCATATAGTGTTTCACTTAAAAGGTTGGCATTTGCTGCTTAGAAGGTGAGATCATGAAAAGGAACAGGTTTAACACAGGAAATACAGCGGATTTTTCTACCAAATTCTAAGATCCCAGCAATGAATGTTGCTGTCAAAAATAATTTGAAGGAAGTATATCTAGTACTGTTTTTCAAATTTAGTAACAATTTAGATTTTACTTCAGGGTATTGTGCCAGTGGTGATTCATTCACTATAATATTCTTTCCTGGAATATACTGATTTTTCTTATAGCCACTCCAAGGAAGGTTTATTGTTGATATTCCATAGAGCTTTAAAATCACAGTATTTTATCTGTAATCTTTCCTTATGGAATAGTATAGAAAAATTGTCCTGCAAAAATAGAAGCATCCCATACACTGTTCTAGGCATGATTCAGCTGCTAAATAGCAATATGACCTGGTCAAGCCACTTACCCAGCTATCTCTCTCAGTCTTCTTTCTCCATGAAAGGGTCAGAGTATTTGGACCTTACAGTCTCTTCTTAGTTCCACCCGTGTTTCAGTGCACAACTTTCTAATTTACTATTTAGGGCTGTTTCATAAAGTACTGTAGCCACATTGTACCTATATACATACCATAAGTGGTTTGTGAGGCTTTTCACAGTTACAGAGTAATTTTCCCCCTATGGAAAATGGGACTTGAATATCATTTTGGCCCAGCATGTTTTTTCTTACACTCAAAACAAGACTGGGCATGAAAAAGCAAAAGTAATCTTTTTGACATTAATCTTGAGAATTTAGAGCGTACATCTGAAGTATAGCTTCTATAAAATAACTAACCACTTATTAAGTAATTAATCTGAATCCTTCCTGAATCTTTTGAAAATTTATGTGCATTTTGAGGACTTGGGAACTTGAAATAGCAATTATTTTGTAAACTTTTTATGAGTCAACAATGAGGCAAGCTTATTGCCTTTTACTCTTTGTTATATCCCTTCAACAATCTTGAAAGCTCTCTTTCAGCATCAAAATAAAATGGAAAATATGTTTTTAGACATTCAAGACCTTCAGATATTTATTCTCCCTTGTAGAATGTTGTATGAATAAATAATAATATCTCTAAAGTTGAGATTCAGTTCTCACAGTGTTGCATATATATTTTTTCTTTTTTGTCCTCATGGCTCCATATATTATGGAATAAAAATGTGATCACGTTAGACTTTAAGTATAAAACTATTTAGGCAATATTTGTATTCCTATATAGTATGGTAACATAAATTGCTCTCTGTTCTCCCAAAGGAATAGGTTAGGATATTTGCTATCTTTGCCAAGCCTTTTCTCACTTTTATAAAAGACATCTGAATATGTAGATTTTTGCCTATTTTTGGAATATTAACATTGGAAAATGTACATTGTTAGGATAAGAAAAAAACATCTGCACAGACCAATGCTGAAGGAAGTTTTTCTAGCAGTTTTAGGGCTGAAACTCACAATCCATCAGAAGAATAGAAACTGTAAAGCCTTAAATGAAGCTCTACAGAGATTGGGAGTTTTAGAAGTTCTACCAGTCCAAACTCTATGATTAATTTAAGGAAATCCAAGCTCTCTACAATTAGCTCATTATTTGTATGTGGGTGTGTTTTATATAACTCATACACTCAAATAAGCACCTACCTCATGAGAAATGTCTTTAAGGACATGGACACATACTAAGATAATTCAGCTAGCATGAAGGAGTAAAATATAATTTTAGATTCTTGGGCAAAGGTAGTCAAGTGGATATAAATGGTACAGCACCATTCCCAATAAAGATAGTGGCTTGAGAAAGATCGATAAATAGGAAAACCCTGGGCAAATGGAAAGAAGGACCCTAATATATGATTCATTAGAGATGGTGGGGAAAAGCAACCAATGACATGCCAAAGTGTAGTAAGTAGAAGAGGGGGCATTGGGTGTCATGGTATATCCTTGTAATCCCAGCAGTTAAGGAGACTAAGGTAAGAGGATTGCAAGTTCAAGGCCAGCAGCAGCCTGTGCAGCCTAGTGAGAACCTATCTCAAAATAAAAAACTACAAAAGGGGCAAGTGGTGCAGCTCAGTGGTTGAGGACTTGCCTAGCATGTGTGTGGCCCTGAGTTGAACCCCTCAAATACTGAAAAGAAAAAGTAGAAGTGGAAAGGAAAAAGAAGGAAAATGTAGAGGAGATTATTGGATGCCCAGGCAAAGAGAATTAAATTCTTAGGTAATAAAACTATCCAAGATTTTTAATTAGTTTCTGCTATTCAGCTGTTTTTGGTTTGGTTAGGGTTTCTACCAATGGGAGGAAGGATGCTATAAAAAGAAGGTAAGCTTGTAAAACCTGCAGATGTACCACTGTGGTGTCCAATCCCATCAGGTATCGGAAGGTAAGCAGGTTCGGGCCTGGTTACTACTTGGATGGGAGACCGCCTGGGAACACCAGGTGCTGTAGGCTTGGGAGAAGGACTCAGCAACCCACACCCCACCCCGCCAAAAAAAAAAAAAAAAAAAAAAAGAGAGAAAAGAAAACAGCCATTGAAAACCCTATGAATAGCAGGGAAACGGGAATAGTGTTTCATCTGTTGAACATAGGGTTGCTCTGAGTCAGAAATTGACTCAATAGCATCTAACAACAACAACAAGCTTGTAAAGGAAGTTTTCTGAAAATTAATCAGAAAAAAATAATGTGCTAGTGGTGCTTCCTTAGAAATAGAAATTATATACTATATATCAGCCTTCTTGTCTGTACATGATCAGTAGGGAATTTCATTTGCAGAAGACTTGAGATGGCTAGCATTGCCAATAGTCTGTAGACAGGCAATGGAAAGAAAGTGTCAATGACAGGGTTATCTCTGATTTTGGCCCTGACATCTTTCTGGGGAACTTAGACTTTAGGGACAATTTTCAGTGTGCCATATATACCTGGAGCTATGACATTAAAATGATTGCCTTGGTTGGGAATGTTACGTGGAGAGTTTAATAGGCTGGGGATTAGATGGTAGGCAATGTGTATTTGTGAATTTTTAGCCTGGTGAACTAGACATTAGAATCATATTCTACCTTCACTAGAACAGTTTTTATCTATCCCCTTCTGAAGAGAGAGGCAGAGTTGAAAATTGTCTTGTTGTTGTTGTTAGGAGCTGTTGAGTCAGGTCCAAGTCATAGCAACCCTGTGTACAACAGAGCGAAACGCTCTCCAACACGGTGCCATTCCCTGAACTATTGTCAGTGTTTCTCTGCTATTTGTAGGGTTTTCAACGTTGGATTGTTTCAGGAGTGGATTGCCAGGTCCTTCTACCTAGCCTGCAGTACCTGGTATTCCCAGGCAGTCCCCCATGAAAAAATTAACCAGGACAACCCTGCTTATCTTCTGAGATCAGGCAGTGGCTGCAGACAAAGATGTCTAGGGAGTAAAAAACCCCATGTTTCCTTTCATGTGGACGTTTAAAATTTTGAGACCAACCGGTCTTATGTGAGGCTCATTTTAAAAAGACTTATTCAACTTTCTTGTGCTCTCATGAATTCCTCCGCCACTTAGAAATTCTATTTTCTTTCACTCCAACATTTGACTTGAGTGTTTGAGATGTGGTTTTGGTTTTATATACATATAAGTTCTTAATTGACTCAGGCCACTGGAGGACTTTCTTTGTGAACTTTTGTTTGAGTCTTTATTCTCCTCCACATGACTCCTTAGCTGGCACAACTGAAGTGTTTGTTCCCAGGGGAAAGTCATAGTCAAATATGTGAGCTCATTGCCCCTGTACTAACTAAGATCTTTAAGGTTTGTAATTCTAATTGTTCAATGTTTCATATGCAGTGGCCTATTATGCATTAGTCTTTTTATGTTTTTCACAGGCATAGATGATATAGAGGATCAAGTTTTGCTTATGTATGAGTGTGATAAGCAGTAAGGGAACTAATCAGATGATAATATGTTAAACCCTCTCTGTTCCCCTGCTCAAGATGTGGTGCTCTAGATTTCCATTCTGATGAGGGTTGGGAGCCCATGGTTTACCTGTGTCTACTTGAGTCCTTTGTGGTCGAGCTCCTCCAGACAGAACAAGGTTTATAACAGAAAGAGCAAAATAGAATAGCTTTCAGCAGCCCTGCCCCTTCCCACACCTCCACAGCACTTCCCTGTTGCATTCATCATCTTTGTGCCATTCACTGACACAAGGTGTATGAAGAGGAAGAGGCTTACCTCGCTTACAGTTTGGGATGTTCAAAGTCCAAATGCCATAGCGTAGGTTACCTGCAGAGGACTGCCCATTGGCAATATCACTTTGTGGCATGGGTTGCAATGATAGGAGTACATGTGGAAGCAAATAAGTGATTGCATCACAATCCAGAAACAGAGAGAATAGAATGGGCCAGGTAGACTCCTTTCATAATGACCTTTGAGGGAGCACTCTACAGGTCACACAAGAACTGTCTTCTGAGATCACACTCCAGTGACCTAAGACCTTCAACCAGGTCCCACCTCTTAAAACTTCACCACCTCCCGATATTGCTATCCTGGGGGTCAAGCCCCCAATCACAATGAACTCTTAGGGGATACCAAAACACTGCTCAAACCATAGAACCTATTTATTACTCTGGGCTGCTGATGCACTTATTCTCTCCAATGGAGTCCAATGCTTATTTGGGGACTGTGATAGTGTCATGCATACATCATCTCCCAAGACACCAGAACACCTCAATAATGACATCTTTATCACTAGGTTTTATTTAAAAAGTAAAGAATGTCTTCCCTTTCTTTACAAGTGGGTCCGTAAAGACATAAAGAGTATAGGAGTGAAGAAGATGAAAGTTGTTTTGGGCATTTGTCTCCCTTACTCTTCTTCTCTCCCTATCATCAGTTAAGTCCCTTGTTTGCCATCTTCCATTTGAAGATCTGGAGTCCTTGAGAAACAAAAGCTGCTGAAAATCATCAATTACCATTAAGATCTTATAACTGAGAATTCTCTATTAGAAAAGAATATGTGTGCTTAATTCTTTTCTCTTTGACAATCTAACTTGATTAGATGCTTAAGAGTGATATGTTATTATTAATGGAGAGATGAAAATTTCACTGTCAAAATAATATTATTAGCAAAATATTTAACACATGTTAAATTTTTACATATGAAGTGTTTAATGAGTAAATGTTTACTTCACTGAGTGCTTTGCATATATTATCTCATTTCATTCTCATTTAGACTTTTTATCAGTTATTACATTGTTATTGCTATTATCTTGTTATTTTTGTGAAAAGTGAGGCTTAAGAGATCAAGGAAATTGCCATTTCTCCCTAGCTCTTAAATAGAAAATTCAGCATTCAAATTCATGCTTCAGTGCTACCCTATAAACAGCCTCTATCTTCTACAACCCTCTGTCTTGGCAAAAATTGACCACTCATGTTGTTGTTGTTGTTGTTGTTAGGTGCTATTAAGTTGCGTCCAATTCAGAGTGATTCTGTGTACTACAGAACGAAACACTACAGGACACTATGCCATGCCCAGCACACTGTCAGGGATTCTCTGCTACTCATAAGTTTTTTGATGGCTGATTATTTGGGGATTATTTCAAGAGTGGGCTGTCACGTCCTTTGTGGTGCTGGGGATTGGACCCAGGGCCTCAGAGTGCACAGAGGAAGCACTCTACCAACTGAGCACATGACCACTGCCTGCCATACATTGGGTAGTAGAGGCAAAGAGATATTTTCTAATCACATTCTTCTAGTATCCTGTTATAATAAATTTCGGAAGTTCTGTCTACCCAGTGAACACAAACATCTTAGAATTGTCACCTGGGGTTATGACAATTATGATACATTGTATTTTCTCAGTTGGTGATGTGAATGACATTATTGTAGGTGATCATTGTATACATATGTTTCATGTACGTTATCAGGTATATTTCTGTTAATAGCTTCTACCAATTGCTCTTACTGATTTGAATAAAAGTCTCCATGAAGCTAAAGCATGATTGGGAATTAACCATAATTATAGAAAGTAATCACAACAAAAAATGCAAGTTGTATTATATGAAATACAACTTTTACAAATTGTTTTAGAGTTCATATTATATAGAATCACAGAATTACAGGCTTCATTACTTTGAAGGCTAATTTTCATTAGCCAAACAGAAGATTTGCCCCAGGAATTTTTGAGTCTGTATACTCATTCATTTTACCGTCTACATAAATATCAGTAAATACTCTTTCATTCTGTTTACTATCTACCTACATATCAGTAAATACTGACAAGTATTTCACAGTTTTTGGCTTAAGTGAATAAGGCTTCCAAAGATTCTTTTTTTTCTTGGATTCATACTGAATCTCTGTGGTAAGTAAATAAAGCTCATGCCTTAAAGTTTACTCTGATATGTTTTGATAAGGTTAATATCAGCATCAAAGTAATATTATCTCTTAACATATGCTCAAGTACTTAACTCTCAGCTAACTTCTAAGAGCCTATCACAAGCACTCTTCTTATTTTATGCTCATGTTGTAAGTAGATATGCATGATCCTGTCGTGTCATAAATAGTCTGTGCTCAACGCCTAAAGGAATCCAGTTTGTGTGTGTGCATGTTTATATATATATGTGTGTGTGTTTCTAGTCTGTTTTAAACATGAACTTACATCTTGCCACTAGTAAAATTCAATGTCATCTATCTCCACAAATAACCAAAGTCTCACTTGGTTTTCTATTATTTCAACTAGCTTCCATTCCCTTATTTCTTCTAGGGGATAGACTTGCTATTCAATCTGTAAATCCAGTATACTATGCCTTTATTTACTCATTTATTGGCACCTAGCACCTTGAAAATGCTTGGAAAGTGCTCTACCACTCAGCAGCATTCCCAGCCCCAATACATATTTTCTTGAAAGACACTGTACTAGGTATTGAAGATACAGCAGAGACTGTAACAGATAAGTCCCCATTTCCATCCAACTAGTGTTTACATTCTAGTGTTTATATTCTAGTTGGATACTAAATAAGTAAAATTTACATAAAGTAGTTCAAAAAGTGCTGAATTCATTGATAAAAACAAATCAGAGAAAATGTATCAGGTGAAATAAATGTGTTACTGGAATGTGGTGGACATACTATTTTATATTGTATACTTAAGGAAATCTTTTTGTTTATGACACTGAACTTAGACCTGAATGAGAAGAAAACTAGCCACAAATAAATCTATAACAAGTTTACATGCATAATAAAGTCAGACAGACAGACAGGTAGCAAAGAATCTAAAATATGAAAAAAGTTTGGCATATTTGAAGCCTTGTTTGGCCAGCTTAGAGAGTAGTTGCAGACAAATATTTATTAATGATGACAGTAAATGTTCACATAGCTTTAGGGGAGCACTGAGTTAAACTTAAGCTAGTAAAATATTCTGTGTTAGCTGTACACCCATAGGGGATTGATTCTTCAGGATTATAGAACTTGGATAAATGATATATTGGATCAACATTCATGCCAGTCAACCCTTGTCATATGGTTGTTTTATTAAATCTTTAATTTGTTTTATATAATGTGCCATTATAATTTCCTGCTTGTACAGAATAGTCACCAGTTTAGTATTTTATTTATTGAATAACTACTCACTAATGTCTTGCTGGGTAGAATATTAAGTTCTTAGTACACAAAAATGAATAAGACCTTGTCATGAACACATGTACAAAAGTGTAATTGACCTAGGGTTCAAGTATATTTACTGAAAAATACATTTTCTCAGTTAAAAATACTTAAAATAAAAAGGAGTATTTTAGATAAGAGTGACACTCAGAAGTATAGGAGCTACAGATGATGTGGAGGCAGTTGCAGATGATATGGAGGTTAAAATATAATTCTGAATGTCTAAAAAGCCATTTGGCATTTGCTTGTAATACTGAATTAATGCCTATGTGATGAGCTCTGCCATAGTGGAGAAGTTTATAAATTTAAATTAATGGAAATTGCTGTTAATTCACCTATCTAAATGATAATACTTTTGTGATATGTGTAAAGGGCCCTATCTCTAACTTCTAAGATGCAAGATGATGAAGTCCTTCATGTAACTCTCCAGACCTATTAAAAACATGAGCATCTACAGGGGTCCACAAGTTAGTACAGAATATATCTTCATTCTAACAAGGAGATTAACTGATTTCCTGAATTTACATGTACTAATCCTTGTATAGCCTGCCGTGTAGCACTGTGGCCTCCCGTCCTGATAGATCTCCAAAGCTAAGAAAGGTCGGCCCTGGTTAGTATTTGGATGGGAGACCAAATTAGTATTTTAGATGGGAGTATTTCAGAGGAACACCAGATGCTGCAGGCTTGGGAGAAGGACCTGGCAACCCACTCCCAAAATCAATCCGCCATTGAAAACCCTATCAATATCAGAGAAGCACTGACAATAGTGCTTCACCTGTTGTATGTAGGGTCACTGTGAGTCAGATACCGACTTGATGGCACTTAACAACAATAACAACAATCCTTGTATAAAATAGATTATATACTTCTGATAGTCAAAAATGTTCCAAAAGAAAGTAAATTTGGGGTTAACCTGAGATTTTGAAGTCAGAAGTGTATACTTAGAATTTTATCATCTTGGCCCCCAAAGATCTATCCAAGGTTATAAACATGCTCCAGAGGCTCTTTTTGACATATTTGAAAAAATTCAGAGAGTACGTAAAAAGATTTAATAGTTTTGATGATATCTATGCTTTACCTCTTGTCTCAATCTTTATTTTCTACCTTCATTCACCCTACTTTCCCTAATTGCTCTTTGTATGAATTCGTTAACCACATGAGAAATTCTTGTCCTGACTCCTGCTAGGTCCTGTCTTCTAAAGTCTTGCATTCTTCAACCCAAATATAACCAGATTTCAATTAAAGTTTATTCCTAGAACCTCTCCATACAAGTGTACCTTGGATCCCACTTGTGTTTCCTAAGATAATAAAATCATAAATTTTATCTCTAATTATTAATTAAAAACAATTTTATGTCCAATGTGATGGCACATACCTATAATCCCAGCACTCAGGAGTCTGAGGCAGGAGTATTATAAATTCAAGGATAGCCTAGGCTACATAATGAGCTTCAGTCTAGCCTGGGCTGCATAGTGAGACCCTGTCTCCAAAACAAGTTATTTCAGTCTGTAAATATATGTTGTTGTTGTTAACTTTTAATTCATTTAATAATCAAGAAAAACAAATTGAAAAGGACGATATTTTTCATCTTTCTATTCTTCATTGTCATCTCCTCTCTCCTACCCTTCCTTTTCCTCTTTTTTGTCTCATCATTGTCAATATTTAAAATGGAATAAATAAGGATACTTTTTGATAAATTATTCACATAAAAAGTAGGATCTTGGTAAATTGTACATTTAATTTCTTCTAAAATAATATAGCCTTATTATGTTAGGTTGCATTAAGTCCAATCCGACTCGTAGCAACCCTAAGTACAACAGAATGAAATACTACCCAAAACACTGTGCCATGCACATACTCTTTTTGTTTGAGCCACTGTTTCTTCTCATTTTGAGCCATCCCACATAAGCAAAAGGAAGTCCCAAGAGCTTTACTCTATTTCTATCATTAAAGTTGATTCTACTTTGAGGAGGCAACTCTTCTCCAGTGGTTTCTTGAATATCTTCCAGCCTGGGAGCCTCATATTCCAGGACTATATTTGACAATGCTTCTCTGCTATTCATAGGGTTTTCAATGGCTAATTGTTTTAAAAATGGGTTATCTGGTCCTTCTCCCTAGTCTGTCTTAGTCTAAAAGCTAAATTGAAATCTATCCACTGCTAGGTGCAATGGCGCACACTTGTAATCCCAGCAACTCGGGAGGCAGAGGCAGGAGGCTCTCAAGTTCAAGACCAGAGGCAGTCTGCATAATTTAGCTAGACCCTGTCTCAAAAAGCACAAAAATGGGCTGGAGGTGCAGCTCAGTGGTACAGCACTTGCAAAGCATGCAAGCATGAGGCCCTGGGTTCAATCCCCAGTACTACACCAAAACAAAACAAAACAAAATAAAACAAAACACACACAAAAAGAAAGAAAGAAAGAAAGAAAGAAAGAAAAGAAAAGACAAAAAAAAAAAAAAAAAAAAAAAAAAAAAAAAAAAAAAAAAAAAAAAAAAAAAAAAAAAAAAAAAAAAAAAAAAAAAAAAAAAAAAAAGAAAAAGAAAAGAAATCTATCCACCATGGGTGGCTTTGCTGGTATCTGAAATACCAGTAGCATAGATTCCAACATCATAGCAACATGCATACCTCCATAGCATGACAAGCCAATAGACATGTAGGAGAATTTAGCTTCAGTAGGTGAAAAAAATAGAAAATAAATGTAATCATTGGTAGTTTCCTGAGAATATGTTATCTTTGATCATGAGATGGGGTGGGGACCACTCCTTACTAGGTATCTCCGGCTTCTTCTAGAGTGGATCTCTTTCTTGTTCACTGAAAGACCCAACATACATTTAAAGGGTTAATGGGGTTGACATTCAATGATAAGGGCAAGGGTTTTGTGTGAATGCCACATCTATATCCTTTTAGAATTTCAGCCACTATAATTAAAGAAGAATAAAATGCCTAGGCTGGGATTTAGCTCAGTGGGTAGAGTACTGTGCTGCAGTCTCTAAGGCCCCGAGTTCAGTTCCCAGCACCACAAAAATGGGGGAAGGGCCTGGCAATCCACTCCCAAGGCAATCCCGAAGCACTCAGCCATTGAAAACCCTATGAGGGTCGCTATGAGTTGGATACCGACTCGACGGCACCTAACAACAACAACAACAACAACAACAACAACAACAACAACAACAAAATGCCTAGAGTGGCCTTCAATGAAAACAGTTTAGATTATTATCTTGTTGTTGTTGTGTGCCATCAAGTCATGTCCAACTCATAGTGACCCTCATAGGGTTTTCAATGGCTGATTGTTTTGGGGATTGCCTTGGGAGTGGATTGTCATGTCCTTCCATTTTTGTGGTGCTGGGAATAAAAATTGGGACCTCAGAGACTGCAGAATGGTGCTCTGCCAACTGAGCTAAATCCTAGCCCCTAGATTATTATTTTAGATCTGCCAATTCCTAACAATGTGAATCTTGGGCAAATCTTTAACCCCATCATTTTTCATCTGTGAGTTAGAAATCATAATACACACTAAAGGTTACTATCAGGATCATAAAGAATGCATACCCCAAATTTAGTACAGAGATTGAAACCTAGTAAACATAATCATCATCAACTTCATCATCATCATCATCAACAGCAACAACAGAAACATATCCTTCCTTTGCTTTAACTGTCTGTACATTTTAAGGTACTCTGATCTCCATGAGTACTTGACCTAGGGATGTAGGGAAAGAAATATTTCTTTTCTTACCCATTGCTAGGTTCACAGTTGAGGCGTCTGTGTCAAAAGACAGATTAACAAAAGAAAAGCCCACAAATTTATTTAATATAAGTTGTTTTGTGAGATGGGAGCCTTCCGAAATAAGTACAAAAAGCAACAAGGAAAACAGCATAGGTTTATGCTTAGGATTGATGAAGAATGGGCAATCTGGGGAAAGTATGATTGGGAAAAGGGGTATAGTATTATGTTGATAAACCATGGGACCTTATCAGGCCATGCCATTTATATTCCTCTTGGTATGTCTGTGTCTTCAGCTCCTTTCTTAGTGTATAGAAAGGACACATTTTGAATGAGGTTGTTATGATCTGCTTTGGAGGAAGATCAGAAAATTCATTAAAGGCTTGTTTCAGGTGGTAAGAGTGAAAGGTCAGACTTTCCTGTTTCTCTTATTTTCTTATATGTTAAGGTGCCATACTTTGGGTTAGTGTATCCTGAATCCCATTAGGTACTTGATATTTATGGGAGAGTAAGTTGGTAGTAGTTCTGTGTCAGCAATCAAGATCTTCAACTTGAAATGTTGTGAGGAATGAGCAAAAACCTGGAAGGTAGTGACTACCCATTCCTGAACAACCATTCTTAACTTGTAATCAGTGTTGGATTGCAATTGATCTGTTGACCATGGTATTGTGGTGACCTTTGGAATATATTATATTACCATTTCTCTTAATGTGGTGGTTAAAATTCCTTAGGCAGATAATTCAGTATTGACATAATGAGTAAAATAATGATTGATAGTGAAGTTGTAAAATTAAAAAGGTGCTTGAAAGTCACAGGATTTTGAAAAGTACAAGAGATAAATCCTGATGAACAAAATGTGACAACTTGATACTGGCTATTCATATAGAATCGAGCCAAGAAAACGATTAAGCTAGTCACTATTCGAGGACACAGCCTATAGATATATATGTACGAATAATAAAAATATCTTCCTAATTTAAATATCTACCAAAGCTTCTCTTGGAAGAAAAGTTGATTTATATATTGTGACTTGCTCAAAATCATTGTGTTCCCAAGCATAGTCTCTAGTGAAATATTTCTAGTTTAAAATATATTGAAGTCGATGTCTCTGAAATTTGGTACTTTTGAAATTAAACAAAAGGGAATGTGGTTTTCAAGGGTCTGCTATAGGTGTTACTTTATTATAAGACAGGTATGCAGCAATTAGTATACTGAGATTTTGTCTTATGACTAGAACTAACGTGTATTTAAACAGTGAGTAATGTCTGTTAGAGCAGCATTACTTCTGCATGGAGGAAATTTCAAGGCCCCTAAACTAGAACATTAGTGCTATGCTGTCATACATGTTACAGCTGTTGCTTCTATAATGACCCTTGCCTTTTTAAAAATGAGAATGTACAATGTCAGAATTGGGAAAAAAACCAAAGGCAACTAATTTATCACCAGATTTATAACCAAATTACCAAACTATCATAACTACTCAGATCTGATTCTCAAAGTGAGCAGTGATAGCTAAAGGATTTTGATTACACAGATGTTTACATTGCTGAGGTCCTAAGAATTCTACAGTCTTTGCTGGCTTCAAAGTCTAGATAAAATTGTTCTTGTGTTGCCAAGGTAGCATAGCTGTAAGAGAAAGATATTCTGGGAGAAAGCAAAGCAAAAAAGGAATTTTTCATTATCTTACTGAAAAAGTCATTGCACTGAAAAAGTACCAAAAAACCCTAAATAATTTTGTGTTGATTATGCTAAATTAGAATAGTGATGGCTATAATCATTTGATCCCTGAGGCATTAATGAAAATTCAGTATTATTTTGTGTGGAATGTGTATCATTACCCTTGAGCTTAGGAATGATTATTAGTAAGTCTGATTAAATCTGGAAGCAGTGACACAAGCTATCTTTAACTCACTAATGACAGGGCCATATTGTAATTTTATGATGAATGAACACAGTTTAGCATTTTTTAGCACTTGGTGTTGAAAATAAGAAGTTTGCATTCATTTTCTTGATTAGACTGCAAAGTAGTACAGAGAAGCTCATAAGGAATACTACTTAATGAAATGGTGCTCTCATTGATTGATTAACATGTCATGGCTTCCAAAACTCACAGGACTGGTTATCTTCACATGATCAAAGATATTGTTCAGCAATATCCTAATGATCATGAATTTGTCAATCTGAAGGTACAAAAAGTTAAAATTATAATATTTAACATGCATATATTGCTCAGATCTTTTCAAATACTTTCATGTATGTTTTATAGTAGCTGTTGGCATAAATTAGAATTTTTACCACTTGTTTATCAAAAAGAAAACTAAACCACAATTCAGTTGAGGTGTTTGTCTAAAGTAACATAGACCACCAAAAAAACCCCAACATTAGAACCTCAATGTGCTATTTCCAAGTTTGATATATGTTTTGGCATCTGTAGAAACACAATTAATTATATAATTACAGAAAAATTATTTTTTATCATCAACTCAAATCCTCTTGTTGACTGAGAATAAACCAATGTGCTTGAGAACAAAGAAAATTACATTTGTTGGAGACTATTTAGGATTATGATCTGGAAAGACAAAGAATCAAACAGTCTTAAAAATGTGCTCTGAGGTTTTCTAATATGACAGCTTTATATATATGGCCCTAAATTGCAGGGGGTGGAGTTGGAAATCATATCACTTGTCAGGTAATATGATTGAGGCTAGTAAAGGTCAAACTATTTTGTAAGATAGGATGAAGTCTCAGTCTCTATTTAGTTTTAGGGAAAAGGTTCATTGTACAGAAGGTCAGCTAAAGTTAACCATGTTTCAGGAAACTGAAATTTGACCCAGTTCAAAGGTCAGCTCACATGGGGATTGTGTGGAGGGGCCTGTCTGCTGCCCACTTCAAATATTTAGCTTTGGATATGGCTGAGACCATATTTAAGAATGTCTCTCAAACCAATGCTATTCCATTTTATTTTTTTCCTTGATACTCCGTTTTGAAAAATATCCATTCTGTATTCCTAGATAATAATACATATTCTTACTAAGCAAATGGATAATAATCACGATTTAAATTTTAGAGCTAGGTGATGGGGCTCAGGACATGCTACCCCAAAATATGATACTTTGAGGTATTTGAGGTATTTGAAGGAAAAAAAAAACAGAGTGGACCATAGAAACTAGAAAGAAAGTGTCTTACATCTTCTCTCCTGAAGCTGACCTTCTCCTGAAAATAGACTAGAAGACTCTCTCTCCCTAGTCTCTTAACATTAGATCACTCTCGTTTTTTAAATCAGATTTCCATAAGCATTCACTCTTCATCAAAACTGTATATAAAAATACACAGGTTTTACTGTTTCTTTGATTCTTTATTTCTGAAGGCTCCTGTGTCATGTAAAACTTATATCACAAATTTTGTATGATCTTTTTCCTCTTCATCTATCTTTTGTTGCAGATATCTCATCCTTGAGCCCTTTCTCCTACACAGGCAAGACTGTTTCCTAAGATCTCCAGATAATTTAGGTCAAATTCTGACCCCAGCATAGCATCTAACATTGTAGTAGTTTGGTAAATATTATCCTTTTGTTCTAATTCCCCCATGCTGTGACTCTCTTAGACCCAAAGGAGGAATTTTTAAAAGTCTTAGTTGCCTCATCAGCTCCATCAATGACCTGCAGGGTCTTATATTTGAAACCCTAGTGAAAGGTGGACTAGTGAGTAATATTGCATAAAAATTAGGGAAACAACAGCCAAACCCCATTTTTAAAAGCATGACTAGAAGAAGTTAGTATATAGATACTTCTTCCATCAAAGCCACAGTACTTCTTGAAACACGCCTTTGTAAGTGAGTGGCATCCCATTCTCCAAATATTAGCATCATAATAGCATTGTGTTGAATAGCTTTAGTTTAGGGCAATCAGAACCAAAGATTCAGCTGTTGGAGTCCTACAGGTTCAGAGTAACATGTAATAGAGTAGCTCATTGGGGGAAGATAAATCAAGAAATGAATCATTGTAGTACAGTGGACCACATGGTATAAAGAATATGGATAAGAAACTATGAAATATCTTGGGATAGTGACAGGGACTTTTGAACATCCAATGAAACAAGGCAATGAAACATGTAATCCTCCCTGGCACTTGGTTTCCTTTATTCTGTAAATATCCAATCAGTTGTCAGTTGATTGCCAATTTTACTTCTAATTATTTCACTATTCATGTCTTTTCTTCAATCATTGAGGAACTGGGGGAAGCCCAAAAAATCTTTATGTATTACAAACTGGTTTATTTGGTATTCCTATTCACAGGTATATCATCCAGACTATTTATAATCTTAAATCTGACCATATCTCCCCCTTACTTGAAGTCCTTGAAAGGCTTTTTGTTATCTGTAGCACAGTGTGCATCTGTGATTCTCTGTGATCTGTCTTTTCCCAATAACTGTTGCTTCCTTTCATGATGAACCTATTCTTGATGGTACCTTAAGCTATGAAATTGTGGTTTCAAAAAAATTATTCTCCATTTTGTGCTCCCTGCCTTTCCTTCTTTATTTAAAAATACCTTTTCATATCCTTTTCCAATAGGGTAAATTCTACACATGATTATGTGTCCCTTATGCAGTATGATGGTACTGGTCTTCTCCCATCTCAAGTCTCCATTGTATCAGGTGTCCCTGTTCATACTTTATCTTATCCATCGTGTGAAGAAAGTAAATATTCAATGATTCTTGTTAAGCATGGTAAGGAAGACTTTGTTCAGGATCAGCATCATAGGTATAGGGACCTTGGCAATGGGACTTTTGCAGTTGGAGAGAGAGATTGTGCTTGAGTCCAAATACAGCATGCGCTGGAGGGAATTTATAGCCAAGCATTAGGATAGGGAACAGTGGAAATGCCCAATTTAGAATGATTGAAATATAGAGTTGTGAGTATAAGCAGAGAACATGAGGACAGAAATAAAGGTAAAGGCTAAGTCAGAAAGTATCTTTTGTGGCCTAAGAAACGTGTGCGCTGTCATTTAGGAAGTCATAAGGGAAAATTACTGAGAGGTAAAAACAAAAGATAAGGGATATTCTGACCAAATGACCTAACAAGATTATTGCTGAAGACTGGCCAAGGTGATCAGATGTCCCACAGGGGGTGGTGGAGAATGCAGAACTTGATCAGTTATTGAGGGTGATGAGACATCAAGGCTAGGGAGTTAACAAGATTCTTACTAAAACTGCATTTTATAAGGAATTGTACAGTTGGGTCTAGAATAAGTTTAAGGGGACTGACTAAATTTTAGTCAAGTAACAAATATTTGTCAATCATTGTATTTCCCATTAAGCACAATGCTTGGCACATAATAGCTGCTCAACAAACATTGTTCTGATCATAAGAATAATACAGATTACAAAGTATGTACTTGCTAGGACAAGTCTAAAGTGACATTACCATGTATAATGATAAGGAGGTAAAATATTAAATAGAATAGTCTACCAGTTTACTAGTGCTAAGCAAAAGTTATTACTAATTTCATGGTTTAAAACAGCACACATTTATTATCTCATAGTTTCTATAGATAAGAAGTCCAGGTGGGCCTAACTGGGTTTTCTTGCTTATGGTTCAGAATTTAATTTCAGGCTGAAATCAAGCTGTTCATTGAGCTGAATTACCTTTTGTAGGACTAATGAGTAAGGATCTGTCTCTATACATTCTTGGCTAGTTGGCAGGGTACAATCTTTATGGATGTTGAATTCATAGCATCTTGCCTCTTCAAGACCAATAATGGAGAATGAGAATCTTTCCTGTCTCAAATCTCTGCCATCAGGGAAGACATTAACCTTCTTTAAAAGGCTTGCCTAACTGTGTCAGACCTATCCAGGCTACTTGTCCTTTTGCTTAACTCAGAGTCAATTGATCAGGGACTCTAATTGCAACTGCAGAATAGTTTCATCTTTGTCATATAACATAACACAATCTTGGAAGTGGTATTCCATCACCTTTGCCATATTCTGCTGGCCAAAATCAGTTCAGTTTCCACCTACTTTCAAGGTGAGGAAATTCAAGGTGAGGAAATTCTCCAAGGGAATGTGTACTAAGGAGGTCCTTCTCCCTACATCTTAATGCCTGGGTCAGAATTCTGTACATCATATGCCCAATTTAGAATGATTGAAATATAGAGTTGTGAGTGTAAGCAGAGAACATGAGGACAGAAAAAAAAGGTAAAGGCTAAGTCAGAAAGTATTTTTTGTGGCCTAAGAAATGTGTGCGCTATCATTTAGGGAGTCATAAGGCAATAAGAATGTTTATAGTTTAGAATAACAATGCTGTACTGTAAAGATGAAAGACTAGGAAAGTTGGATAAGGAAGAAACATTGGATCTAAGTGGTAAATAGGGCTGGGATTTAGCTCAGTTGGTAGAGCACTGCACTACAGTCTCTGTGGTCCAAAGTTCAATTCCCAGCACCGCATAAATGGGAGAAGGGCCTGGCAATCCACTCCCAAGGCAATCCCGAAACAGTCAGCCATTGAGAACCCTATGAGGGTCGCTATGAGTCGGATACCGACTCGACGGCACCTAACAACCAACAACAACCAAGTGGTAAATAAATATGTGAAGAGGCAGGCAGAAAGTAGGGAAGGATTAAAAATAGACAGAACTTAGTGGCTGATGGATTGAATTGGGCATCATAAACAATTCAAGGCCAAAGTTACTACCTGGGTGACCCAAAATGAATTTGGTTCTGAGTATTCCTGAATAACTGCATTGGCAACTTTTCTAGCATAGACAGTGAATATTGAGCTCTTGTTTATCTCTCTTACTTACCCTGCTTATTCCAGCAAGAAAGTAAAATGGCTTGCTAGTAAAATTCTGCTATATGCAAACTGGTTTGCAATGGCATGCAGTAATGCCGTCAGGAAGAAATGTTTTATTTTTAAATGGATGCCAAACTAGACAGAATTTTTGTTTTCTAAATTTATCTAAATCCATGAGGTTGACAGTCATTTAAAACTGCAGTGACTCAGCCTACAGCCTAAATTCTGATTTGTATGCATTATTTTACAACCCACACATTTCAAATCTAGGCCCTTTGTACATTTAACACAATTAAACAAGGAACTGAATGCACAGTATAGGAATCCACAGTAAACTTAGCTCAATTTTTCCAGTCTATAAGTTGTTATTACTGGAAACCTCTCAGCCATCTGATCATGTTTCTACCCTGGGATGGGGAAAACTACTTCATCAAACCAGATGATAATCTTCTTTCTTCTTAAATCATTAAGAGATGCAAAGTTCAGCCTTCCTCTCAAGTGTTTGTCACTAAAATATTTAGGTCTTTGCTATGTCCAGCTAGAATCCTGTTTGGTTAGTACGAAGCCTTTAGTTTAGGGTGACTCTATGTACAACAGAAGGAAACATTACCAGACACTGAGCCATGCCAGCACATGTGCCTAATAGCACATCTCTGCTATTAGGGTTTTTAATGGCTGATTGTTTTGGGAGTGGGCTGCCAAGTCCCTCTCCCAAGCCTATAGCACCTGATGTTCCCAGGTGATCTCTCATCCAAGAACTAACCAGGCCAGACCTTGCTTAACTTATGAGATCAAATGGCATCAGATGCCAGTGTGGTATGGCAACAAAATTATCAGTTGATGAGATTTACAATAGCCTGTACAGTAAGGATCTAGCCAAAATATCTCAACAGTAGATCTTTTCTCTTAAGTCCTTCAGTTTTTCAGGTCTCTGCCATGTAGGTGGGTAGAAAACTATCTTGAGAGTTGAGGAGGAAGGGAGTCCAGTGGGTGGAAGGGTCTGAGTGGTTAGTGTATACAGATAGTCCTGACCTTTTCCTTATGACTCAAACCCCTGTCAGAACCTGAGTCTCCTCAAGTCAGTTTCTAAGTCCTTCCTCAATGATACTTGCTGAGTGATAGTATTCCAGAGTCTTGTCATAGTGGAGGGAGTGTATATGGATTTTCTTGGTCCAATGTTAGGTGCTATTGACTCAGATCCAACTCATAGTGACCCTAAAGTACAACAGAATGAAACACTACCCAACACTATTCCACACACATGATATTTTTATTTTTGAGCCCATTGTTGCAAACACTATGTTTCTTCTCATTTTGATTTGTGCCATATCAGCAAAAGCAGGTCCCAGGGGCTTTACTACATTCCTGTCATTAAGTTCAACTGTACTTTGAGGAGGCAACTCCTCCCTAGTCATTTCTTGAATGCCTTCCAGTCTAGGGACTCATTTCCAAGCACTATATTTACAGTGCTGGGATTTAGCTCAGTTGGTAGAGCACTGTGCTGCAGTCTCTGAGGTCCTGAGTTCAATTCCCAGCACTGCAAAAATGGGAAAAGGACCTGGCAATCCACTCCCAAGGCAATCCCAAAACAGTCAGCCATTGAAAACCCTATGAGGGTCGCTATGAGTCGGATACCGACTCAATGGCACCTAACAAGAACAACATGTTTACAGTGTTTCTGTGCTAGTTAGATTTTCAATGACCAATTGTTTTGGGAGTAGGCTGCTGGGTCCCTCTACCTAACCAACCTTACACTGGAAGCTCAGCTGAAACCTGTCCCCCATGGGTGGACCTGTTGGTATTTGAAATGCCACTGGCATAGCTTTTAGCATCACAGCAACATGCAAACTCTTACAGCACAACAGACAGACATGTGGGAGACTTGGTCCTATGCAGGGTTCTAGTCAGTTGGCCTGCTTTCAACTCCATGTCTTTTAGAGATGCTTTCAGAAACATAGGCTGCCTTCAATTACTCCCTCTTTCCAGGCTCTACAGCAAAGTACCCCTGTTTACTGTGGGTTTCCTCTATGTTCTTTTAGCTTTCAGCTCCCTGTGTCCTGTTCACACTATACATCAATACAAGTTCCATCTGGTTGACATTTTCCTTCTTATTGTTCTTGTCTTCCATTCTTTTCTGTCCCTGTAAACCTATTCAGCCTTCATTACTTTACTGTCCTTTTTTTTTGGATTTAGAATGGAAACAGATAAAAGCTCATGTTCAATTTACAGTGCCTTATGAGAATTTGCCGTAAGTTTTGTATACCTTATCATATGGTATGGTACAATATTTGGATTAGTGGAAATAAAAATAGACAAGCATGAGTATGGCAATGTTTCATTTTTTTTTCAACAGGTATTTATTGCTGGCCAATCATGGGAATGGCAATAAACATCATTTCAGGTCACCAAAAGACAAGCATAACATTCTTTTCTATTTTTTTCCTTTGAGGTACTGGAGGTTTGAAGCCAGGGCCTCGTGCATGCTTTGCAAGTGCCGTATCACTGAGCTGCTACCTCAGCCCATGTTTTTACTTTTTATCTTGAGACGGGGTCTTGCTAAGTCATACAGGCTGCCTCCAGTCTTGAACCTGTGATCCTCCTGCCTCTGACTCCTGAATAGTTGGGGTTACAGGCATGAGACACTGCACTGACTGACAAATATAATATTCGTGATGGGCTCCCTCTTTCTTTCTTCCACAGGAAATTTGAGATTGTAAAACAAAATCAACAGCAAAAGCATATTATTATAAGATAGGTGATCTATATGGATGTACCAGTGTTTACTACTTGCTACTCAAAGGGTAATTGGAGAAGGGCCTGGCAATCCACTTCCAAGGCAATCCCGAAACAGTTAGCCATTGAAAATCCTATGAGGGTCACTATGAGTTGGATACCGACTTGAGGGCACCTAGCAACAACAACAACAACTCAAAGGGTGGGCTCTGGAGTAGCAGCATGAGTATCACTTGGGAGCTTGTTAGAAATACAGCCTCAGTTCCTCTCCCTCTGACCTACTGAAACAGAATCTAATGGTGATTAGATAGGCAATTCCTATCATTAGTTCAAAAGAAAGGCTTTGGTTAAAAAGAACATGAGTTTTCTACTGTTTCACCAAGAGTCCATGCATAGCATTTTCATCATTCAAGGTTGAAACTAAAAATGCCATGTAAAGTGACAGTTTTCAAACATAACTGATCATAAGAAACTTGGATGCAGATTTCTTAAAAATATAGATTCTTCTTCCTCTTACACTGTCTTATCTCTAACAGATGTGAAATAGGGCTGAAAATGTGTTTTTAGAGCTTCTGAGGTATAATCAGTCAGGTTTGGGAATCACCACGGAGGAACTTCTCCTTCTTCATCATGATGTTTCTCAGGGACCAAGCGCCACACATCTTCCCTTCACTCCCCACTAACTGTTGCTGCAGATCTATCTTATCCAGTTCCACATCCCCCATCTGTGCCCAGAATCATATATCATCTTAAGAATCATCTGTTCATTTGTCAGGATACCCTTCTTGACCTAGGCAAGCACCTACATTTCTGTTTTCCTCATTTACTCCATGCCTAAATCTCCAGCTTTCCATTCGCTCATGTGTTTCATGTTCTGACACAGGTTTGGGCTTGAATCAGGTCTGGGGTTCCAAATTAGGAGCCTAGAATTGATGGAGGAGAAATGCCAGGAGGCACTGATGAGTGGAACAGTACAAAGGAACAATACAAAAAGTATTATGAGAACATAGATGCCAGATAGTCTGTGTCATCAGAGTGTCAAGCCCAAGAGTGAGAACTCATGAATGGAACTTCAGAGTGGAGAAACTTGGGCATTCAGGTGGGGAGAATTTCCAAGCCAGGTGAACACAGTGGGAGGAACATTGAAGAGAGTAGAGAGTTCCATGAGCCTCTGCTGAGAAAGCAGGATGTAAGAGCTGATGCTAAACAAGCATGCCTAGTATCTATTGCTGAACAACTTAAATCAGAAGCCAATTGAGGTGTCTACTACTGACAAACTGTAAGAGGCTCTAAAACTGGCAAAACAACTAGATCTGAGCTATTTGAAAGGACATAGCATGGCCAGCTGGGAAGGAAACAGAGTAAACTTGCTAATTAGTCTAGTGTAAGCCAGTTGCCTACATTTTCATGGACTGCTAATTGCTAAAGGAGCAGCTTGCTGTACTGACAAAAATAACCGTATGATAGTTCTTGAATATAATATAAAGTAGCCTTTGGAATATAGGCTTCATCAACTTTAAATATATCCTGTAGTTCTTAAGCTTAAAAGATATGCTGCTATTCATAAAAATATACTTTGGAAGTCAATTATTCTTTTTTTTAGGCAGATGAGAAATTATAGAATACATAGTACTGCAGGTTGGGAATTTATACTAAAGATATTGTTTAAAAATACCAGCTCTCCATTTGAATACCATCTCTCAGTCCATTTTTAAACATTTCTCCAATAAAAAGTTAAATAAATGATTTTGAAATATATTTTATTCTAAATGCTGAGTTTCTTTTCCTGAAAACACACTTTCAACCCATTTATTTTTATGAAAAGAGAATAACCTTAAAGAATATACCTCAACTTTTCATACAGTTGTAGCATTCATTGTGGGTGTTCAGTAAATATTTGTAGAAAAAATGAGTGGATAAGTAAATGAACAGGTGCATAAAACTTCATGTTCATTAAAATGTTAGGATTTTATATTTTAAAGAGCAAAGAACAACTAGTCTCCTTCCATTATTTTGAGGATGAGGAAGTTGAGGTAGAGTAGACAAGTGACCACTTTTGGGCCTCATACCTGGTTAGTGGCAGAATAGGGCCTGGGACCCATTTCTTATGTCAATCAGTCCAACAATTTTTTTTCATTCTAAGTTTGTTTTCATTCCACTTAAGAATGAATTACTTCTGTGATGCTGATTCTGACCCTAGTCACATTAAATCAGCAAAGCCTGGCTTTATTAAAGGATCTAATGCAGAATGACAAAAATAAAACATCTTTGAAAACAAACCAATAAAAAAGTCAAAGTAATTGGTGTATTTAATTTTACTCTTGAGTGATGTTTTCAAAGGCAGAAAAAGGAGAATGAGTGAAAATTCTGTGCCATCCACTTAATTTGAAAGTCTAAATGTCAGACTCCATATACAAGAGATAAGCCAGCCCTAAGGAACTATAACTGCATAAAAGGAAAAAAAAAGATTTTCACTTGTAGTGAGTCAATAGAAGTTCATGGATCTGCAGATTTACTTAGCTCTTGCATTGGAAACTGAAACTTCATAATTAGATGCACAATATACTTAAATACTACATAGTAAATTATTTGTGGCAGAGCAAATTTGATGAAGATGGAAAAAAGTAGATGAATATTTAGACCTAGCAATGCCACTAACAACTCAGGGACCAGGTCACATTTCTTCATTGGTGAAATTTATTAAGAAATGGCTGTGAACTGTTTGTCTTCTTGATTAAAGGTTTGATTGCAATACCAAAAGACTGTTAATAATGGTGCAGTCACTTATCAAATGTGTGATCCTGTTTAAGTTATTAATTATCATTAGCCTAGTGTTTCTCATTTGTACAGATAGGTTTGTAATGGCATCTACCACATGGGGTTGTGAGGATTAAATGAGAGCTTGCAGGTAAGGTTTTGCATAGTGTATTCACATGAAAAAGCAATCAATAAATGTTAGCTATTATTATTGTTGTCAGGCACTCCAGGGAAGCTACTTTGTAAGAAACCAAACTTCAATGGTGCACTGGAGCCACAGTTAAGCATTACTTTATGCCTGGTCTACTGTATAATTTGTAGATATTTCTATCCCAAGAGGCTTCCTCAAGAGAAAAATGACATGTAATGGAAAGATCTCTCTTCACTTGGTATTCAGAATACTTGGTTCAAACCCAGAGCTCCTAAGTACAGCGTGTACTATTTTCTAGGCCTTCCAGGAAGTTAAGGTTCATTAATTGGCTGAGCAAAATTATATTCTCTTATATTTTCTAACGTCAGTAAATGTTGTCTAAAATCAAGGCAATCCTACCTATTCCACGGGGTATTGTAAGGATTCAGTAAAAGTGGATATGAAAAATGCTCATTTGTAAACTCCATGCTGTTGAATGAGTATTAGTTATTGATTTTCTATGGAGGTCCACATTTGATTCCTCCTCCACATCTCAATGTAAAAAACCATCACTTGTCTGAAGACTTTCCTGATTTCCCCAACGTCTAGCTGCATGTCAATTCTCCTTCCTTCTCAGTGTCACTCCATTTCAGCTGATCCTCCTTGATACCCAAACAATATACTGCCTTTTAGAGCAATAATTGATATTAATTGCATTCCTATTACTTCATCCTCAGGAAGAAACATTTCTACCTAATCGCCCTCATTGTCCCCCATAGTACATGACAAAGTATCTTACCTGTAGTAAGTACAAAACAAATACTTGATTAATGAATAAACAAGCTTTTATGAACCTGTATGCAATACTAAATTCTGAGTTATGTAGAAATAGAAGAGGCAAATAAAGACTCAATTACAATGTTATCTCTTCAACAAGATGATCAAATCTTTTAGGATTAGAAATTAATTGGAAGCTAAATCATCCTTTATTCATCCTATTATTCAATAAATAAACATATGTTGAGTGCTTTCCAGAAGCCAGATACTACAATGGGTGCTAAGAATTCAATTTAACAAAATAAATAGTTCCACTTCATGGAGCTTGCAGTGTATAAGTAACAGGAAAAAGGCAGAAAATAATTCCTAGACTTGTTTTTGCAGGTTAACCATTTAGACTTTTCTTTGTTAAAAAAGCTCAATAAAGAATTGATAGCTGCTTTTTCTATCCATTATTAATCCCAACACTGCTCATTAGCAAGATTAAATTTGGCTACTGAGAGCAGGTCAGGCAAGTCATTTTTTTTTCTGGTAAAATAAAAAACAAAAAACAAACAAAAAAATTCTTATAACTACTGAGTGAAATTTGCTTTGAATTACTTTTCATAATCATAAGTAATTGGGCATGTCCTACTCAGTAACACATCAATTTACTGAAGTACGTTGATCTACTTTTGTGGATAATGAGTTTTGAAAACTATAGCTATATTCCTTAAGTTTACTTTTTTTTACATATTAAAAAGTCCAGAGGGAACAAGTAATCTTCAGAGAATATCTCCATATAACATGGCAAAATTAGTTAATGAAATTCTTGGATATATATTCTAATTGAAGAATTGAAAGCAATACTATACTGACATGGAGCCAGCCAACATAATACAGAATGAATTTCTTAGTTATTGTTCTGTATGTAGGTAATTTTGAATGAAAGAAAAACTTCAGCTATACAAACTAAAACTAGTTTCTTATTGTTGCTTCCAAAGCAGCACAAGCCATTAGAATGTCACATTTAATTTAAAGTTAATTTACTTATAGTGTACAACATAAGGTTTAATACACACACACCCACAACCCTCCATATATATACATATATATATATACATGTGTATATATGAATATAAATTCATATATATTGAAAATATATATTGTTAATCTTAATTATCTTCATTTAACCATTCCATATTGTATATATATATGTGTGTGTGTGAATATATATATTCATGTATATGAAAATATTCATGTATATATTGAAAAAATACATATGAATATATATATTCACACACATATATACAATATGGAATGGTTAAATGAAGATAATTAGGATGCATTATTTCACATACTTATCTTTTTTGTGGTGAAAACATTTAAAATCTACTCTCAACAATTTTCAAGTAAATAGTAACTATAGTGACCATATGGGAGAAGGACCTGGCAATCCACTCCCAAGGCAATCCCAAAACAGTCAGCCATTGAAAACCCTGTGAGGGTTGCTATGAGTCAGATACTGACTCTCAACAGCACCTAACAACAACAACAACATAGTGACCATGTTGTACATTGGGTGCCTTGAACTTCTTTATTGTGTTTAACTGAAATTTTGTATCCCTTGACCAATACGTCCATAATCTTACCTTCCCCTCCCCTCCAATTCCCTGTTAATCACCTTTTTACTCTCTGCTTAGGGGCATTTATCTTTTAAAAGAGTCTACATACAAGTAATACCATGTGGTATTTGTCTTCTTGAATCTAGATTATTTTACATAATATATAATCCTCTAGTTTTATTCACATTACCACAAACGATGAAATTTCTTTCTTTTTAAAGACTGAGTTATATTCTACTGTGTGTTTATATAATATTACAACATATATTATATCATATTTTGTTTATCCATTTTCAATCAAGAGACACACACTTAAGTTGATTCTACATCTTGGCTATTGTAACTAATGTTACAATCAATGTGGGAGTTCAAGTGTTTCTTCGACATATTGACTTAATTTTTATTGTTTACATATCTGATGGTGGGATCACTAGATCATATAGTAGTTCTATTTTTATTTTTTTGAGAAATCCCCATATAGTTTTCCATAATGGCTATACTAATATACATATCAACAACAGTTTGCCACAGTTTCCACTGGAACCAGGATAGAGAGCTATGGCTGTACCTGGGAGAGCTGCCAAACAAGATCTGCAAACTTTAGTAGAGAAATGTAAGTGAGGCAAGCTAGGCCTGTCGGAAGGAACCCAGAGGAGTGATAGTCTCACTTTCCTAACTCCCTGGCCTCCTGCCAATGCCTCTCATTTGATGCAGTCATCAAGATGAGCTTCCCAGAGAGCCAAGCAGGGTAGAGAAAGGAGGCAGAGGGCCAAACACGATCTAGTATTCTGGGGTGTAATAAAGGAGGTACCTGCAGTGTGCACTCCATGCATGGGATCACCAGCAGACAGCTCTCCTTTGAAAAAGTTTGCAGGAATTGCTCATTTAACATTGATAAAGCTCTTTAGAGATGTGCCTCATTAGTCTCATGTAATATAGCAAAAAGATATTAGAGATATTCAAAAATACCTTCCTTATGCCAGCTCACCAACCCAATTTCTTCCCTGTTTTGAAACTTTTCTATATGATTCTTTCTTGCTGGAAGAAAGAATAAAGTCAATGTAAATAAGGACTAAGTAGATGCATGAATGAATAAGTTGGGATGGAGCCCAAAGTAACCGGATTGGAAGAAGGGCAGGAGCATTTTAGCAATTTTGAAAGCTAAGGCACCATCACCATTTTAGTGAAATAGGGAAGTTAAGGCCAAGTGGTAAAGCAGAAGGAAAAAATGGTGTCCATCTAGACTGTGTGTTGGATTGTTTTTAATATTCTTCAAGAAACAGGTGAAGAATGTAATTGCCTTGTATGTTTTTATGGATTTTGGATTGCGCTTTTCAATGGAGCACAACACACGTGATTTCTTCACTTATTAGGGTTACACTCATTTCACATTTATTTAACTGAGAATTAAAAAGGTTAGGTGCCTTGCCTAAGATCAGATACTCAAAAAATGCTCTAGCCATAGTTGATTGGCTCCAGACCCAGGAGTCTCAATTCAGCTTTGGCTGAGGTCACCCTGCCTGAATTTGTTGAGTGATACAGTTTTGTAGGTCAGGATGTCTTTAAGCCATGACAAGTATATAGTATTCTTTCTATGGTTTCATAGATTAGTCCTTTATATTCCCCATGCAAAGAGGATAGATTAGTAATGGTCTAGTGTCATTGAATCATTCATAAGAATAGTTCCATGATTAAATCTTACTCTTTTCATATTTTTATATATTGTCAAAGTGTTCTTTAAAATAAAAACTGGATTGATTAATCCAGCCCATTTAATCATGACATTGTTATTTTAAGACTATCATGCTCCTAATGATTTCTAATTGCTGTCAGCACTCTATTTGAGTCCTAGGACAATCTTGGGTTACATGTCACCTGTGGTTCACTGTTACTTCCCCTCATTCACTGCATTTCATAATTAGAAAGCATTTATGAATCGTATATTTCTTCTTTATAAAAAATGACTCAAATTTAATTTTGTTCCTGTGATGTGGGAGGTTGGTTAGACAGTACTGTAGGTAGGTAGGTAGGTAGGAATTACCAATAGCAAGATACCTTGTGGTTTTATGACCTGTGCACTTTTTCTACACTCCTGCCTCTTTCCTTGTAATTCTTCCAACTTTCTCCTGCCACCAAACTCATTTCCACAGCTGCTGTTCTTTTTGGTACTGACACAATTGCTATAAAGTCTATTTAGATTTTAGATGTGTTAAGATTATCTACCTATCTGACTGAAATTTGTGGCTCCTAATTTTCCTGTTCGCCTGTAGCTGTAGCCCTGTGGCATCTGATCCCATCAGATCTTGGAAGCTAAGCAGGGTCAGGCCTGGTTAATACCTGGATGGGAGACCGTCTGGGAACATCAGAAGCTGTAGGCTTGGGAGAAGGACCTGACAACCCCTCCCAAAAATCAATCTGCCATTGAAAACCTTATGAATAGCAGAGAAGCACTGACAATAGTGTTTCCCCTGTTGTACAGAGGGTTGCTATGAGTCGGATACCGACTCAACAGCACCTAACAACAACAACAACAATTTTCCTGTTAATTCTAAATTCACTATAAAATTTTTTTGGGGAGAATTACATGGTGACAGAATTGACTTGACTCATACCCTGTATCAGTAAATAACAAAAATGATTATATTTGTTTTCTTTAATCAAAGATAAATTAACATACCCTATCACAGCTGGTAGAGTGGTGGAGAGAAATTTAAAACCAAATAGTCAATGTTTGAGTTGCAGCTCAGCTGCTAACTAGTGGTCTGATTTGGCCAACTCAGGTTTCTCATTTCTATAAAAAGGATGGTTTGTTGTTGTTAGGTGCTGTTGAGTTGTGTCCACCTCATACTGACCCTCATAGGGTTTTCACTGGCTGATTGTTTCATGATTGCCTTGGGAGTGGATTGCCACATCCTTCTCCCATTTTTGCGGTGCTAGGAATCAAATTCAGGATCATCAGAGACTTCAGAACAGCGCTCTACCAACTGAGCTAAATCCCGGCTCCAAAAAGGACAATAACAGTGCCTATTGCTTAGTTGTTTTGAATATTAGATAAATTAGCAAATCAATGATATTTAGAAGAGGATCTGACAGATGGCAAGCATTCTATCATCCTTGATCTTCTACTTGCTAGGTAATATGAACTTGTGAATTTGATCAGGTTATATGACTTTTATGAACATAAATTTTCATCTTCATAAAGTAGGGCTAATGATAGATTTCTCAGAGGGTTTAAAAGTGGCATAATGTGAGTTGATTACCTTATGTGTAAAATATATGAATTACATATGTGAAAAGCACACAGCCAGATTTCTGATTCATAAAAGGCATTCATCAAATGTGGCTGTCATTTAGAGAAGAAATGATCAGTAATAAAACAAAAGCAACAGAAAAAGATAGGGGAGAGAGTTTCATGTTGTGTAAAGCAAATGTTGATGTACAAGTCTTAAGTTAAAATCTGCAGATGAGGCTAAATTAAGAGTTTTTAAATGATTTTACCCACCAAATTTTACTTAATAGATAATAATATCTCTAGTCTCCCATTAAGGGAATTATTTAACAATCAATAATGCTTATTTTGACCACCCTAAATGTGGTTTCACCTGTAGCCGTAGCCCTGTGGCATCTGTTCCCGTCAGATCTAGGAGGCTAAGCAGGGTCGGGCCTGGTTAGTCCTTGGATGGGAGACTGCCTGGGAACACCAGGTACTGTAGACTTGGGAGATGGACCTGGCAACCCACTCCCAAAAATCAATCCACCACTGAAAACCCTATGAACAGCAGAAAAGCACTAACGATAATGTTTCGCCTGTTGTACATAGGGTTGGTATGAGTTGGATACTGACTCGATGGCACCTAACAACAACAAATGTGGTTGCAGTAACAGTCTACCAGTTGAGTTTCCAAATTTCCATATCATTGGCAGCTTTAAAAAGCATCAGATCAGCATATGGTAATGTACATTACTATGCTGACTTGCATAATTATGGTTAGAAACAATGAATATTGACAGCTTATACTTTAGACCATTGGTTTGCTCTTATTATTAGTGCACATGAGATGTATCTCAGGCTGTTTGAATATTGACTATGGATTTCTAACTTCTTTGATTAGCAAGAATAATCACCAACTATATGAATGAATCCTCAAATCTCAACAAAATAACCCTAGAAGAGTTTTTCTCATTTGCATAATGTTTATATAGTCAAGAGCAGAGAAAAGGGTATGAGATTGTGCTCTTCAAAGTCATACAAGACCCATGATGATGGCAGAGATGCTGTCCTCTTCAACAGGGCTTCCAAGGTGGTCTTACATGTCAAAATCCAGCTGGCCGATATTTCTAGAAGAAGCAAACATCACTTTTGATCACATTTCATTTGCCAGAAATCTATCACAATACTCCACCTATTTTCAAGAGAAGCTGGGAAATATAGTCTCTGGTTAACATTACTTGGTTATAATAGCTCAGTCCTATGGGAGGGAAGCACAAATATTTGAATCATCTCTCTTATACCCTTATTTCTGAAATTGATAGCAATAGACTGTTTCTTGCTTTCCTTCTCATTCTTAATTCCTATTAAAAAAGAAATCAAATTAAAAGAAAGAAAAAGATTGAAAGCATTTAGAGTAAAAATCTTATCTTCTTCAGTGTCTAATATGGAGTTTAACATATATTGGAGTATTTTAGCTCAGGTGGTAGAGCATCTACTCTCCACTCAACTGAGGACCCAGGTTCGATCCCCAGCACTGCAAAAATGGGAGAATGACCTGGCAATCAACTCTCAAAGCAATCTAAAAACAGTCAGTCACTGAAAACCCTATGAGGTTCACTAAGAGCTGACCCCACTGGAGGGCACCTAGCAACAACAGCAAGGATATCAGTAAATATTCATGAGTGATCAAATGAGTACTCCCTGCCTTCTTCCCTCTCCTTTTTCTCTTTTTCTTCCTTTCCTTATATCTCTTTTCCTTTTTTTTTTTTTTCTGATCCCAAACACTCTCAGAGTGTTTATTTTCAGCTAGTTACTATGATACATGATTAAAGAGTCAAAGGCAAGTTTAAGCTTAGGAAAAGGCATAATAAGAACAAAGAAAAAGATATTTCTCTAAAGTACTAATAAACATTTCAAAATTATTCATTTCATTAAAATGTTTAGCAGTCTTAGGAAGGATTACAGAATCATTTTAAACTCATCATCCAGGCATAGATAAGCCAGTCTAGGAAGTTGACATTCACCTCCATCTTTGCCTTGGGATTCAACCTGTGCTAGTGAGACCCCAGCATTTACAGAATATTGTCTTCAGAGTCCAGACTGGGATGGGGATTAGGTCTTGCATAGGTGAGACCACTTCCTAGTGAAAGTCACGTGATGCTTTTCTATGAATCATACTATATACTAAATTATATGATATGGTAAACTGAACACCCTAGTAGTCCATAATTTATATCACATTTTTTATATCTGTGACCCCAGCAAGATTAAGGACCATTGCATCCTAGTATATGATCTCTCTTTCCAAACATGGAAAAATGTACTTGCTTGATTAAAGGTAGATTTCTTAATTCTCAAAGTATAACAAGGAACAGAATTATCCTCCTTAAATAATTATATCTTTATGGAGATTACACAGACTTATATGATATGAATGAACATTTTTAAGACAAAGGTTTAGTTCAAACTCCTGGCCTTTACATATCCTGGAAAGAGGAAAGAGATGGCCTTTAAGGACAAAGAGAGGAAGATATATAGCTTCTCGCTGAATCAGGTTCCATGGAGGAACAAGTGGTGTGGACATCTACTATAGGATTGTTTCATATCTGCATATTCTCAAGGGACCTGGGAATAGATTTTTCCTAGGGTGGCTAGGAACTCTTCTGCAGGGGTCTAAAGGTGTGCACCTGCAGAGCCTGAGACTGGATCCTATTCTTACAGCTGCTGGCTTCCTGGGAGAAATGACTTGAGGCCCTTTTTACTTAGGCTGTCAGCTAGATATGGTCCAGCTCTCATATCTTGGTGCTGAGGAGTAGCAGACCAGATCAAGCAGTCAAAAATCCTTTAAAAAGATGCTTCTAAGAGCCACTAACACACTGACATTTCAGAAAGAGCAGTTCTGTTTTATTTCCAACAGCTACATAATTGTTCATCATTAAGATCTATATTCAAAGCCTTCAGGCTTGATTAATTTAGGGAACATTCGTGAGTTGAAGGGATTATGATTCCCCAAATGGTAGGTGTAGTAATCTGTCTCCTCAAAAGAAGGTTTTTCTGGAGACCCCCCCTCACAATTTAGAGAATCTATTCTAAGTCGTTTTGTTGTTAGTTGCCTTCCAGTAATGTCTGAAACATAGTAACCCTCATACAGCTTTCAATGGCTGATTATTTCCAGATTGTTCTGGGACTAGTCTGCCAGACCCTTCTCCCATTTTTGCAATGCTGGGGATCAAACCCAGGGTCTCAGAGAGTGCAGAGTAGCACTCTGCCAACTGAGCTGATTGTTTCAAGATTGTTTCAGGAGTGGGCTGCCAGGGGGCAACCCACTCTTGAAACAATCCTGAAACAGTCAGACATTGAAAACTCTATAAATAGCAGAGAAGCATTGACAAAGTGCCAGGGAGTGTTTCCTTCTGTTGTATATAGGGTTGCTATGAGTTGGACCCAATGTGATGGCACCTAACAACAACAACAATGCTTTTGAGTTGACAGCAAATTACTGAATTCTAAGAATCCAACACTGGTTGTGGTAGGATAATTGAAGGGGAGAAATGAACAGTTTCCTGATACATATAAAATATACTTCCTTCCCTTTAGTCTTATAATTGATTAGTGGGTACTATCCTCGGAACAATATAAAACAGTTGCCAAATGATAAAAAGAATTCTGATTTTCTACAATTTGAAGTAACAAACTTTCAAAACACTATTTTTCCTATTTCCAAGAAAAGTGATGATTTTCCTGTTCTTTGAAGATATACAGTATTACTAAGCAATATCATTTTCTCCCTATTCTTTGCTTCCTCCCCATCCCATGTGTATTTTTCTTCATAGCAGCATTTATTGGAATTCGCAAAATTTATGTTAAGTTATTCTCAATTTCTTCTCTTTTGTGAAGAAAATTAAATCTTTATGAATTGGGTCAAAAATAATTTGTGATATGCTTATAAAATGGGGTTTTGGGAAGTACCTGGCAGATACAGATGACAGGTCCCTACAAAAGCTTACAGTTTATTTGGGAAAGAAAGCGCGCGCGCACACACACACACACACACACACACACACACACACACACACACACACACACACCACAGATATTTAACACCAGGAAAGAAAAAGTCAGTATATCTGTTTTTTTTTTTTTTTAATACTTATATGACCTTGGACAAGTCATTCAATTTCTCAATATGTATTTTCTCATCTGTAAGACAAGGAGATAAGAGATTTTGTAAGTTTATTGGTTACATTGGGTGGAAACACACCTGTGACAATACATTGAAAACTATGAAGTATGATGAAAATGTTAAATTTTGTTATCTAAATTATATAGAGAGGTATGGGAGGACTAGTTTAAATTTTCATTTTTAGAATCTGATTTTCATGCGACCAACTTCATTTTTATGATATTTAATATGACAAGCAAAAGATCTGGTTTACAGGGGAAGTATCAAAAAGATTAATGTACTGTAAATCCTTTATAATTTTATTGTCCATTTCTTCACTGGAAAAGTGTCTGGATGTGTTTTCCTAAGTGTTTCTCTCTGTATATGGCCATGGGGCTGATGAGATCAGTTTGCTTTCAGAAAAGCACTGCACAGAGTTTGTGGTTTAGGTTTTGGATCATGACTTTATTTCCTTTGCATCTGGTGGTTTTACAGCTGCATCCTGGCTTCTAACAGTGTGTTCATTGCTTCTTTTATGATATTGGGAATGAATGCCCCTCTACTTTGTGAAGAATAGCTTGTTATTAAAGTGCAGGAGTTGCTACAATATTCCAAATTATATGCACTGTACATTCACTCTCACAACACAAATTTAAAGAGTGCCTGATGTGAGCTGGTACTATGAGTTTTGTTGTTGTTGTTAGGTGCCGTCGAGTCAGTATCTGACTCATAGCGACCCTTATAGGGTTTTCAGTGGCTGATTGTTTCAGGATTGCCTTGGGAGGGGATTGCCTTGGGAGTAGATTGCCAGGTCCTTCCCCCATTTTTGCGGTGCTGGGAATTGAACTCAGGACCTCAGAGACTGCAGCACAGCACTCTACCAACTGAGCTAAATCCCAGCTCTGGTACTATGAGTACTGAGCCCTAAATACCAGGTTGTTGTTGTTGTTGTTGTTAGGTGCCGTCGAGTCGGTATCCGACTCATAGCGACCCTCCTAGGGTTTTCAATAGCTGAGTGCTTCGGGATTGCCTTGGGAGTGGATTGCCAGGCCCTTCTCCCATTTTTGTGGTGCTGGGAATTGAACTCGGGTCCTCAGAGACTGCAGCGCAGCGCTCTACCCACTGAGCTAAATCCCAGCCCAAATACCAGGTAGAATCAATGATAAAGAAGAAATTACTGGCTTCCAGGATCCTGTGGGATAGCAGGGAGGGAAAACACACACATTTGTACACATGTACTCTACACATGTGGGGGCTTGAAGATATGGGTCCTATAGCCTATGAATGTGACCTTGTTTGGAACAAGGGGTCGTTTTTCACATGTTTAAGTTAAAGATCTTATGATATGACCATTCTGGGTACCCAAATGGGCCGTAAGTATAGTGAAAACTGTCTTATATTTACAAGAGTCAGAAGAGAAGACAGAGAAAAATGGAGGAGTCCATGTGAGGAGAGAATTTGAGTGATATGGCCACAAGCAATGTCAACAGGCAGTGAGGCAATATTGGGTTGTCCTTTAGAGCCTTGGAGAGGAACATGACCCTGCTCATACCTTGATTTCAGATTTTTGGCCTATAGGACCATGAGAGAACACATTTTGTTGTTTTAAGATGTGAGGTTTTTGGTAATTTATTATGGCAGCCACAGAAATCTAACAACCAGGAACAGAATAATATATGTGATACATAAAATGACACAGAAGGATCCAAGTTCTGTGGAAGTTTAGTATAAAAATTCACTTCTTATTAAAAGTATGGTCTTTAATGTATAATCAGTCCAGAAGCATTGAATTATGAAAATATAATTGCCTGTGTGCCTTACTTTTATAAAAACAGTAACATAATTTCAAATAATCTAAGCATGAGTTATTTCCTATAATTTGAGTTTTACTACAACATCCCTTGTTAAGGTCTAATTTTCAATTGCCAATTTGAAAATTAAATACCAGTTTTTTATGGAGCAATGTTCTTAAGACAGGAGCAATATAGCTTTTTGCCTACCCTGCGCTGCAACATAAGTAAAACCACAAATAGAAATAAGGTATGCATTTTCATAGTCTCTTCTTATTGGGCAATAAATGCTCATAAACTTGACACTGGCTATGTCTTTGCAGCACAAGTAATATTAAAATCTTATAAAAGGGAAGGTCCTATCCTGTGGATTCCACTGACAGCATTAAGCAGAAAAGATCATTTGGAGAAAATGAGACCTGGTCTCACAGATTGAAAAATCAAAATTAATTTCAGACACCCATAGTTTTAGTCTCATGGGTCTGAGTGATTTTTCAGAGTGTTTATGAATGCTAGCAATGGCATTTGAGTGGAGACAGTAATTGAAGTTGTGCCAGGTAAGCATTGTCCATGTATTAACTCATTCAGTCTTGAGGACTGAAGAAATGCAGGAGTAAAAACAGGAAGCGTGTTTGTGATTCTTGTCATTATTTAATTAATGAAGTAACTGAAGATTAGGTTAAGCAGTATGTCTAAGCTCATACTCCAGAAAAGGGCAGTGTTACGGTTTGGATCCCAGTGGGGGATGACCCTAGCATCTGTGTTCTTATGCTGTACTAGTGAATAGGGGTGCTCTTCTGAAGCCTTATTGAGTATCTGGAACATGAGTAGTATCTACAGTTGTGTCAGGAAGCTGACCATAAATCCAAAGAATATGAAGTGAAAATCCCACCCTTCCTTGTGTCAAAGCTAAGATGATATATATTATAATAGTTCGGTGCTGTCAGGGTGGTCTGTGACTCATTGTAATCCTATATAAACAGAAGAAACACTATCTGATCATGTGCCATTCCCAGCAGTATTGTCAGTGAGTCTCTGCTATTCATAGGGTTTTCAATGGCTGGTTGTTTTGGGAGTGGGTTGCCAGGTCTTTCTCCCCAGCTTAAGGCACTCAGTATTCCCAGGAAGTCTCCCATTTAAGGACTAACTGGTCCAACCCTGCTTAGCTTCCAAGATCAGACGGGATTGGACACCAGGGTGGTACGGCTGTAGACAAGTCAATATATAGCATGGGTTAACTGAATATCCATGCAGAATGAGAGACACAATACATTTACCACAAATGAACACAGATGGGCACTCTTCAAAGAGAGATTCCTATTGAATTTTAATGGTGCTCTACTGCAGAACACATTTGCAAAATGGATCATAGCATATTCATATTTCCCTTGAGCTTGCCAAGGGGAAGTGATTAAGAAACCTGCTTGTACTTTAAATATTCTTACCATATCTATGCATATTTCAAATGTATATGTATGCAATCAATATTTGTTGACTTAAAATGAATATATACACACAAACATACATAAAACAACATGCATACATATGTTAAATTTTACAAATATTTATTGAGTACATACTGAATATAAACAGGCTGAAGAGCGGTGGAGATACAAAGATAATTTTTTTTTACTGTTCTTGGGGAGAGTCTAATATGGCCTTGAATCTAGGTCAGTTGGTAGAGTACTGCTCTGTGCTCTCTCAGGCCCTGATTTGGTCCCCAGTACTGCAAAAATGGGGGAAGGACCTAGCAACCCACTCCTGAAACAGTCAGCTATTGAAAATCCTATGAGTAGCAAAGAAGCACTGACATAGTGCTGGGAATGGCACATTGTTGGGTAGTATTTTGTCATGTTGTACATGACAATTTGTGATTTCTATTTGTGGTTGTTATGAGTTGGACCCAACTCAATGGCACCTAACAACAGCAACAAGGAGTCTCATAAGGAGAAATGAGATATGTCCATGTTATGGTAGTGGTTCTTAATGTGTCTTCTCTACCCCTGCAATATTGGCATCACTTGGGGACTTGTTAGAAGTGTGAATACTTGTGCTATGCCCTAGTCCTACTCTATCAGCAACTCTGTGGATGGGGCTTCAGCAATTTATGTTTTTGTTTTGTTCTGTTTGTGTGTTATTCAGTACTGGGGATTAAACCTAGGGCGTCACCCAGGCTAGGCTACCACAGTGCTGCACCCCTAGCCAATTTATGTTTTTAATAGTCCTCCAGGGGATTCTGGGACTGCAGCTGTGGCACTGTGGCTTATCTTGTCAGATCTCAGAAGCTAAGCAGGGTTGGCCCTGGTTGGTTCTTGGATGGGAGACCGCCTGGGAACACCAGATACTGTAGGCTTGGGAGAAGGACCCAGCAACCCATTCCAAAAAAACCAATCTGCCATTGAAAACCCTATGAATAGCAGGGAAGCACTGACAATAGTGTTTTGCCAGTTGTACATAGGGTCGCTATGAATCAGCCACCTAACAACAACAACAACAGCAACAACAACAACAACAATAACAACCACCAGGCTACAGAAAAACTTATGTACGAAAGGTAACTTGGAGATTACTTTCACCTAGGAATGCTTAAGAAGACTTGAAAATGGACTTCTTATTTAAGCAAGGTCTCGGGGGACAAGTAGATTTTAGTGAATAGAAATGAAGAAGGTGAGTAAAGCAAAGGCAAAAAAGGAAGGCAAAATCTGCTTGTTGGCTTGAAGTATAGGCCACCTTTGGCTGAAAACCTAGGTTGAGGTCAGGCAATGGATGGCCCTAAATGACATGTTTGTGAATTTAGAGACTATTCTGAAATCAGTGGGGAGTCATTGAAGGTTTCTGAATAGGACATAAGTGTAATAAAAACCACCTTCCAATTTTTACTTTTGTACCCAATGAATAGATTTCAATAGATATACTGAGTTAATAGAATTTCATAGATATATCAATCTTTTTCTCCCTTATCAGGGACATTTCAAAATTAAGAACTATTTATATGTTGTAGCCAGAGCCGTGATATCTTTAGACTTTATTGACTACTCTGATGCAGCATGGAAATTAATTTCCATAACTCAGCAGTGCTAAAGTCTGTTTCTCCCTCTCCTCTCCTCTCCTCTCCTCCCCTCTCCTCCCCTCCCCTCTCCCCTCCCCTCC
>VMDO01000593.1:0-137821 GCA_007922755.1 Pedetes capensis | reverse complement strand
TGCAAAAACAAAGAAAAATATTGCTGTCTGTTGATAGTTTCTTTGTTATTGGCAATCACAAGGATGACTAGGCTCCAAAGTGGTGCAGGTGGCCTCTCCCAATACTAATCCCAGCATCTCAACCAGGTCAGCATCATAAGACAGTTCTTAGAAGAGAAATAATTGCTTCTATTTGTCCGGCATTGCTGGCACCTGGTTGGCCACCCACCTTCCTTTTCTTCACTCTGCATTTATGTCGTCTTTCTCCTTTCCTGGGTCAGCTTGTGTATTTCAGCCCATCCACACCCTGAGTGAGCTCATTCATTCACTGGATTTCTCCCTGTGATTCTCAGCGTGTATGCTTTTGTTGGCATAATTGATCCTCTGCTTTGCAAGAGCAGGTGGATGAATTGGTTTCCTGCTTTTTAAAAAAATCTTCCCTCTTCTGTCTTTAATTGCACCAATCATTAGTCAATCTTTGGTTCAGCTCATTCTCCCTCTATTGCCTAATCTCTCAGTGTATCTGTCATGATGGTGGTGCGGGAGTCATTGTGGGGTCTGCTGTTGAGCAAGGAAAGTCAAAGCCCACTAACAAAGTACCTATGATCCTTAATATACAAGTGATGGAGGGATTGAGTCATGAAGGCTAGAAGTACTGATTAACATTTAGCTCATCTGCTTGAAAGGCCACTTTAGACCTTAATGGAACAACCCCATTTGTCCTTTTCATATCCTAATGGAATCCTAGAGAATTTAATGGCTAAACTTCTAAATCTTCTTGGGGACATCTCATTTAACATTCTAGGATCTTTGTAATACAATTTTTATTTTCTCAACTTGGCACTTCTTGGAAGTGTGGCTTTACTTGTTGTTGTTGTTGTTGTTGTTAGGTGCCCTGGAGTCGAATGTGACTCATAGTGACCCTCATAGGGTTTTCAATGGCTGACTGTTTTGGGATTGCCTTGGGAGTGGGTTGTCGTGTCCTCCCATTTTGCCATACTGGGAATTGAACTCGGGACCTCAGAGACTGCAGAGCAGTGCTCTACTGACTGAGTTAAATCCCAGCCCATGGCTTTATTTAGTTGAAGACTTAAAATGTTCTTCAGCCTATTATTAAGCAGTCCAGATACTAGATTTCTTTCTTATTCTTTGGGTAGTCTTTCACAACATAGTCAACTGCCTGTTGTTGTTGTTGTTAGTGACATCGAGTCGTATCCAACTCATAGCGACCCTCATAGGGTTTTCAATGGCAGTTTGTTTTGGGATTAACTTGGGAGTGGGTTGCCATGTCCTTCTCCCATTTTTGCAGTGCTGGGAATCAAACTCAGGACCTCAGAGACTGTAGAGTGGTGCTCTACCAACTGTGCTAAATCCCAGCCCACTCAACTGCCTAGTAATCTCATTTTTAATGAATATGAAATTATGTAAGTTTTCAACAGAGCATTTGATGTTCAATAGAGATTGTAAAACATTTTCTATTTGGTACAAGAAGCTTCTATTTCCCACTCAGTAAAATAATAATAGTGATGATGATAATAATAGAATCAGCTAAATATGGTGATTAACTATTACATTTTATAATTTCAGTAATTCAAGCAAAACTATTGTTACCTTACATGTTGTCTTACTATATTCAGCTCAACAGCTATAGCTAAAGATTTATGTTAGATGCTGTGAAGGTAATAAAGGTGAATATAGATAGGAAAAATGGCTTCCAGAGGTTGGTTGACAGTTGAGTGAGGAGAGCTGAACAGACTACCTACAGGTAGATCTGCAGATAGATAGACTATATGTCTTCAGACAGATAGTCAGTCAGTCAGTCAGTCTGGGCAGCTTGTGAGGCATATACCTGGAAGAATATATGGAGTGTTTGTAAAAATGTTATAGTCCAGAGGGCCTGGAGACTATAGGAAGTGGTCAGGCATAGTTTTGAAGGAAAACTGGGCAGGACTGGAGAGAGAGGATTTAATTTGGTAAGCATTTGATAACCATTAATAATTCTAAGCAGAGGTAGTCAAGTTACGGCACATGGACCAAATTCAGCCCACTGTATGATTTTATAAAGAAAGTTTTAATTGAACACAGTTATGCTCATTTGCTTATATATTGCCTATTGCTGTGTTTTAGCCTGCAGCCATACCACTGTGGCATCTGATCCGTCAGATCTCGGAAGCTAAGCAGGGTCAGCTGGGGTTAGTACTTGAACGGGAGACTGCCTAGGAACACCAGGTACATAGGCTTGAGAGAAGCACCCAGCAACCCACTCCCCCAAAACAGTCAACCTTTGAAAACTGTATGCATAGCAGAGAAGCACTAACAATAGTGTTTGACCCGTTGTATGTAGAGTCGCTATAAGTTGGATACTGACTCGACGGCACCTAACAACAACATTTCTGTGTTTACATTATAAAGGTATAATTATATAGTTGCAACAGGGAACACTGGCCTACAAAGCTGAACATGTTTGTCACATAGCCCTTTACAGACATTTTCCAAACTGGGATTCATTTCCTGTATTAGGTGATACATTGGTGTGATAGAGAAATTCACCAAAATCAACTTATAGAGGGAGATTTTTATTGGGGGCTCATGGTTAGAGGATCAGTCTACAATAGCAGTGGGCTGGCATGGTAACAACAGACTGTAGGGCTGTGGTAAAGAACCTCCCAGCATGGCAGATCAGAAGCAGAGAGTGGAGTGTTCCCAAACCAAAGGTCTGGTAAAAGCCTCCAAAGACCTGCCATCCAGGGAGCTCCTGTTGCAAAGCAACAGAATCTCACCTCCCACAGTTCCATAGCCTCTACAAATACTGCTACCATCTGGGGACCAAGTGTTCAAACACAGGGCCTTTGAGGGGCATTTAGATCCAAACTATAATACTTCTATAAAGCATACTATTATTATAGGCCAGGATAGGTCACATAGAATCATAATGGACAGTCATTAGAAACATGGATGTTTCTAAAGCAGCATCTTGCACTTAAGGATTCAAATATATGAATGCATGAGTGAATATATATTTGTTACAATATCATGGTAATAATGGTAGCTAAGTTTTTGGACAAAAGACCCATGTAAAGGTCATCAGACCATTGTCCTGCTGGGTTCCCTTTCTGTTTTTCTGAGCATAGAGTCTGAAAATATCTAGGTAAGCTTATTCAAGAATTAATTCACAGAAGGCAAAACTGCAGTAATAAGAAAGGCTATGTTGGAGAAATGATGGCTATAGCACCCAGTGCGACACAGAATAGGGAGTCATTGGGAATGACAGAATCTTGATGAACTTAGGCCACAATAGTTTTCAAACATTCAAAACTGTCCCAGCTCCACTGTCCTAGCCAGACCCAGTTCCTCAGCATCACACATTTATTATAAATAATTCTTGGGGGACTCTTTTCTTGCACGTATCTGTGATTTACTAGTTGTAGGTGGGGGATGAATGAAGTTATTTTACATACAGGAATTTTTTGTTTAGTTTTGTTTCATCATCAACAACTTCCTTGGCTTTCAATGAATGGCTTATAATTTATTGGAATATATATATATATTTATTTATTTATTTGCAGTACTGGAGGTTGAACTGGAGGCTTTGCGCTTGTATGCTTTACAAGTGCTAGACCACTGAGCTGCAACCCCAGCCCATTTATTTACTTTTGTTTTTGAGACAGGATCTTGCCACATTACACAGACTGCCTCTGGTCTTGAACTTGCGATCCTCTTGCCTCTGCTTCTCGAGTTGCTGGGATTATAGGCATGCGCCACCACACCCAGCTATTGGTTTATATTCAGTGATCTTCTAAAAATAGTTTCTGCATGGTTAACTCACTTCAAAACATTGGTACTTAACATCATTTCATATGGCTTTGTCAACTGTCAGTGTCAAAGAATATATTCTGCTTTCCTGAACACAGCAGCGTGCCCCTGGGGTTTCATGTGAAGCCCAGCCTCCTTAATGTGGGGAAGGGCTAAAAATGAGCACCTATTCTCTTCCTTTCATCCTCCATTCTTTTTAGTAAATCTAGTACTTAAAGCTGGAATAACCACAGATTTCCTAATGAAGTCAGCATGGCACAGTAAAAAGTTTGTAATTGTAAAGTACATAGAAGTTAGACTTCTATAAAGCTCCTAAGGAATGAGCACCCCTTGTTGAGGCCTGCAGAATTTCAACTGTGATAATTCAGTGGGTGTTTTAGTATGTACATAGATGCATTTAAAAATCTAGTCTTTATTGTGATAAGGCCCTTGAAGGATGATACCAGATGGCTAAACATTCCCAGGGAACATGTAGCTCCAACAGTGAGAATTCCACAGGGGCACTGGAGATATGAATGATGTTGGATCTTTTCTGTAATTTTATGTTCAAAGAGCAAGAATGAGAAAGGTAAAGGCACAGGATTTGTTTTTGTTATGCAGAGGTGTAGCCAGGCATGGTGGTGCAAGGCTATAATCTCAGTGACTTGGGAGGTGAAGGCAGGGAGATTGCAAGTTTGAGGCCAGAGGCAGCCTGTGTAGCTTACCAGGACCCTGTCCCAAAATGAAAAATAAAACAGGGTTGGGTAGAGAGTGCAGCTCAGTGTTAGAGTGCCTGCAAAGTATGCTCAAGGCCCTGAGTTCAGTCCTTGAGAACTGAGGGAAAAAACACAAAAGACAGAGATGTATAGATGTCTTCTAATGGTCTAGTCCAAAGCACAGCTTGGTGTGTGTGTGTGTGTGTGTGTGTGTGTGTGTGTGTGTGTGTGAGAGAGAGAGAGAGAGAGAGAGAGAGAGAGAGAGAGAGAGAGAGAGAGCTGGTAAATTATACTATAGGTTATTTTCTGTAGATCTATAGTTTTTTATTTATTTTTTCCATATTCTAGCTCTACTATTTTTCTAGCAAGTTATTCACTTTGATTACCTATTTTTGTAATCATATTATCAAAGTAGGAAATAATCAGAATGGCTGGTAATGATATAAAAAAAGGAAAATCTTAAGTGTGTTGACCTGTTCATTCACTATAGAATTTTAGGGGAACATCTTAGACTAATAGAGGTTTGCTTAACCATCCTATTGATAAAAGGGGTAGGTTGTGATATGAGTGTTTGAAAATGATATTTAAAACTAGAAGCAGTTCATACTACCCCCATGCTCTTGTACTCCTGCATGCTTCTTTCAATGGGGAACTGGAAGCATGGTCAGCCAGAAATATGGCTTTGTCTGAGAGAGCACTTCCTGCCTATAAGCATCATTCCTCAGTTGTGAGCCAAAGGAAGGCCATAGGACACTTTCCTCTGCTGAGATAAGCCAGAGTAAGACAGCATGAAGCAGAATTGAAGACACACTGATCACATGGGAAGCTTGACATCTGCCACAGGGGACACAGTAGAATTCAGTAGGCTGTACCATTTGCATCTGTGATCTCCCGGGAGATGGGCACTCCCCTGACCTAAGGCATTATTCTTACTGGGCTTTGCAGCCCTTTAAACTCTGGGGGATTGAAGGATTTTTATGCTTTATGGGTACTTGTCATCTTGAGGTAATATACAATCCTTATAGAATTGATGGAGGATGTTCACATTTATGAGAAAAAAGGAGTAATTTTAGGTGACACAGGACCATTTTGCATTTCCTATATTGTAAATGCATCCTGTTCAGTGCACTCATTTTTGTGAACCTAATTTTTTTTTTTGTATGGGCTGGAATTTAGCTCAGTTGGTAGAGCGCTGCGCTGCACTCTCTGAGGTCTCGAGTTCAATTCCCAGCACTGCAAAAATGGGAGAAGGGCCTGGCCATCTACTCCCAAGGCAATCCCGATACAGTCGCCATTGAAAACCCTATGAGGGTTGCTATGAGACAGCACCTAACAACAACAACAACAATTTTTTTTGTGGTATGTTTTCTATTCCTTGCAAGTGCTATACCACTGAGCTGCACCCCCAGCCCATTTTTTTTTTAACTTTTTGAGACAGGATTTCACTAAATTACACAGACTTCCTCTGGTCTTGAACTTGCCATCCTGCTGCCTCTGCCTCCTGAGTCACTGGGATTATAGGTGTACACCACCACACCCACTTTGTGAACCTAAAATTAAAAATCATACTTTCAAATGTTCCTATAAAAATACCAATTCTTTAAGCTTTATTTTGAAAATACCTCAAATTCCTTTCTACTCTTATTTAGAAGTATAAAAGTTTAATTTTCTCTTTCATTTTTAAAATGTGATCTTATTCTTTTGATTGTGGTCTGTCCGTCTTAGTCCTTTTGTTTCCTTTTTAAAAATTTTGCAATATAGGGGGTGGAACCCCAAACTTCATGCATGGTTAGGCAAGTGCCCTGCCACTGAGTCCCATCCCAGTCCTTCTTTATGAAATTTTTTATTTTGAGATGGTCCTAGTAAGTTTAGCAGGCTGCCTCTGACTTCAACTCATTATCCCCTTGCCTCAGCTTCCTGAGTCACTGGGATTATAGCTGCGCACCATGGTACCTGACAATTAACTTTTTCCCTCTTTTCTTTTTCTTTGTCTCTTCTCTCTTCTCTTCCCTCCCCTTCCCTTCCCTTCCCTTCCCTTCTCTTCTCTTTGGAAGTGCCAATGATCAAATCCATGGGAGAAGGACATGGCATCTACTTCCTAGGCAACCCCAAAACAATCAGATGCTGAAAACCATGAGGGTCGCTATGAGTCAGACACGATTAGACAGCACCTAACAACAACAACAACAACAACAACAACTATAACAACCATAAACAATTCCAGGGCCTTGAGCATGCTAAGCATGTGTTCTACCACTGAGCTACTTCCCCAGCCCTTCCTAGTCTTTAAGGAGGCATAGGACTCAACCTAGGAGTCCTAGGAGTCCTAGGAGTCAATGTAGGAACAGGAACACTGTGTCTTCAATAATTGTCTTAATCTGTTTTCGCTATGGGCTGGGGTTTAGCTCAGTTGGTAGAGTGCTGCTCTGCACTCTGCACTCTGTGCTCTCTACACTTTGCCTAGAAATCCTTTCCTCTTTTGGATCCACAAAGTGTGGAACAGAGATCAATGCATGTCATGCATTCTAGGCAAACATTAAAACTTCATCAATCTATAAAATCAAAGTATTTTCTGTGTTTCCATGCTTTATGGATACCTGTCACTTTAACATTTTCCTCTCTTGAGACATAAGAATAAAAAATACAGTCTCCAAGTTTTGATTGGTCCAGAGAGAAGGAGAAGGGGTAAAAAATGAGTGAATATGAATATCTACTCTTAGTATCATTATGGTTAATTACACTGCACTGTTTGTTGAATCCCTACTCTTGCTAGGTACTCTCCATACACTATCTCGTTATTCCTCCTGATAAGTCTGTCCAGCAGCCTTAATAAGCCAACTTTACAGATGCATAATTCTAAGGAAATAAGATAATTTACTCGAGACTACTGAGACACTGTGGGCTGGGTAGAGATTTTAACTCATGTCAAATCTAAAGCTCACACTCTTTCCCCTACATAGTCACGTTGTACCTTAGAAACAACATTCTATCCTTTCTCTCACCCACCTCTTGGCACATCTCAGGAATACCTTAAAAACATTCCTTTCCATCCGCTGATAATACTTCTAGAACCAAGTCTCCATCACTTTGTGCTTCATCTCAAGCTCTAGTAACCCTTTAAGGGAAAAAAACTGAACCAAATTTTCTGGGTATTTCATGAACTATCTTTCTTTTTATGTATGCATCTCTATGTTGTTGTTGTTGTTAGGTGCTGTCGAGTTGGTATCCGACTCATAGCGACCCTCTGTACCACAGGGGAAACACTATTTTCAGTGCTTCTCTGCTGTTCATAGGGTTTTCAATGGAAGATTGATTTTTTTGGGAGGGGGTTTCCAGGTCTTTCTCCCAAACCTACAGCTTCTGGTGTTCCCAGGTGGTCTCCCATCCAAGTACTAACCAGGCCCGACCCTGCTTAGCTTCTGAGATCTGACGGGATCAGATGCCACAGGGCTATGGCTGCAGGCATCTCTATAGACCCAGTCTGAAGACTTCCTTCACCATTTAAATCTTCTTTCTTCCCTCTTTTTTTGACACTATATAACTTGGTCCTAACCGACATATTTTCATATTTATATTTAAAATTTTGCATGTATAGATACTATAACCCCACCTGGGCAGCTAGTGCTTTTAAGAGAGAAGCTATAGATTTTCCCTTTCCTTCCTCAGGGCCTAAGGAAATGACAGTTTACAAAATTAAAATCTAAGCATGTGATCTGGGTAAATAATCATTTTGAGATTTAATGAAATCATTATTACCAAAATTGTTGTGAATGGTAGTTCATTCTATTGTTATTTTTATATGCTGTTGTTGTCGTTGGTAGGTGCCATCAAGCTGGTGTTTAACTCATAGTGACCCTATGTACAGCAGGTGAAACACTGTTGTTAGTGCTTCTCTGCTTTCATAGGGTTTTTAATAGCATTTTTTTGGGAATGGGTTCCCAGGTCTTTCCCCCAAGACTACAGCACCTGGTTTTCCCAGGTGGTCTCCCATCCAAGTATTAACCATGCTCAACCCTGCTTAGCGTCAAAAATCTCACAGGATTGGATGCCACAGTGGTATCACTGCAGGCATTTTTATATGTAATGGCAGAAAATTCAGAGTTCCGTTTCCCCTTTAGTCTCATGCTCTGAACTGGAATTTAACTATGTTAGAGACAGGCATGGGAGCTCTGCCTCACTTTCCCCTCTTTGTTTCAGATCCAGGTCTGAGGTGGACAAGATGGTGAGGCCCACACTGCTCTTCTCTCCCATGTTTGAGTTACTTTTAAGTATCATGGCTGTCCCAACATCCCTCCCCAGCTCCAGTTAATCTCTGGATCCTCATCTACTATGAAAGTCTAAGCAAAGAATTTCCTGTCCTACTTTGTTATTTCATCTTTTTTCTTTCTTCCCACTTACTCCTCTTAAATATGCAAGATGAAGGTGAAACATGAGGCTGAGCCAGCAATCCATCTTACTTGAAGCCTATTTGAGGGTTGTCTTCTATGTAAAGGGGCTAGAAATAAGAACTGAGAGTTTGATTCCAGGATGAAGCCTGGGTGTCAGTACCAATCCACCCTGTGGTGTGTTAAATAGACTCTGGCATCAGCTAAATTATTTCTGCAAGACTGAAGTTTTTGATTGAAATGGACAAGCAAGCAAAGGGATTTGCAAAAGAATTCTGTTTTCTGGCTCAGGCATACTAGAGATTAGGCTCTGTGTAGAATCACACACTTGGGCTCCCTCTGGTGGCAATATTTAGACAAACTTCACTTTGTGTGACCAAATCATTCTGGGAAGCAGTAATTTCTTTAATTGACATTAAGATCTTATTTTCAATTTATGTTTCAATTGGGAATGTGTTTAGTCACATTTTATGCATTTATTTTATTTATTTAATTTCTAATTATTTGTGATACAGTGATAAGTGATAACATGTATTTTATAAAGTTAAAATATTTTAAAATGCTATTTAACATTTTTTTGGAGCGATTCAAAGTACTAGTAGTAGGAATTCTTAAAGGAGAAAGAAGAAGAAAGAGGAGAAGAAAAAAATGAAAGGGAGAAGGAGGTAGGGGGAGTTCTAATGTTAACACAAAACAAAATTAGCACCTAATTCTAAAACATTCTTTTCTTAAACTGTTTGGCTCCAAATTCTTTGTTGTTGTTAAGTGCACTCAAGTTGTGATTTTTTAGTGGTTTTCAACTGACTCTAGGATGGAGATTAATATTTTTGCCTGATGTCAGTGGCCTTTAATGATTTCTTTCTGCCTAGCTGAGTCCAGAGTCAGCTCTTTCCCTGTCCACTTTGCATTTTATGCTCCAGAAATGTGAGGTGATGATGGTTCCCTAAATATAACAGTGTCACTCAGGCTTCAAGGCTGTACACACACTGTGTTCCCTGTCAGGAACATGTGTCCTGCTACTCATCCTTTGTTAATCCATACTTAGCTCTGAGTTTTAGCTCTAATGTAATTTCTTCTGTAAAGCTTACCTTTGATTTCTCTGGGGAGGCTGAAGCCCTACTTCCCCCATGTTCGCACTGAATTTACTTTCATTTACTTTCCCCTCTCCAGGACTATATTAGGAGGACAGAAAACATGAAGTTTCATCTTTTCGCTTTTAGGATACTTAAGGTCCCTAAATAGGAGCCAAAGACACTTGCCAAATAGCATCTTTCCCATTTTTTGAAATATTGCATTGATGCAAGGCTACAAAAGCTATTTTTTTTTCTTCAGGTGCTACTACACCCTGTAACTCACTTAAAAAGTGACTTTTCATTTTGACTTCTCCTTTGAACTCATATACACTTTAGTCTTTCTTCTTTTAAAAAAAAATTATTATTACTGACATCACAGAAGAACCCTATTTCAAGTCCATATAATTTTTGTTGTTATTAGGTGCCATTGAGTCGGATCCGACTCTTAGTGACCCTCATAGGGTTTTCAATGACTAATTGTTTTGGGAATGGGCTACCACATCCTTCTCCCATTTTTGTGGTACTGGAGATCAAACCCAGGACCTCAGAGAGTACAGAGCAGCACTCTACCAACTGACCTAAACCCCAGCCCACCATATGAGGGGCCCTGAATCACGTGCAAAACAGCATATAATGGAATCCATTCCTTCCCCCTCCTGGCCCAGTGACCCATTTTTATGTTATGCCTCAAATGAAGCTCTTTTTAAAGAAAAACATGTATTTTCTTGTCTTATTAATATTAATCAGGCCACCATATACACTCCAATATATGAGGATGACTCCCAAGAGACAAAGACTATGTGATGCCTTCTGTATATGCAGCGCCATAACAGCCCCCATTTATTGTGCACATGGGCACTTTACATGCATGATCATGGTTTATTCTCATCTGAAGTAGGGACAGTCATGATGTAGGGACAATCATGATGTCTATTTGCCAATGAAACCGTGATTCAAAGAGCTTAAGTAACATGTGAAGTCAAATAGTCAAATAGTAAAAAAGCAGATAGTGGGACTCAAAAGGAAGCACTCTGATTATAGAGCCTGGCCATTCTTTAGGAAAATGGTTCTCATTTAGGGAAATTTTGCCTCCCAGCAGATATTTGGCAGTATCTGGAGACATTTTTTGATACTCACACCCAGGGAAGGGAGTGTTACTGGTCTCTAGAGCTAGAGGTCAAGGATGATGCTTAGTGTATCAGAATATATAGGACTGTCACCAGAATACAGAATTAACCAGCTCAATTTACCAGCAGTGCTGAGGTTGAGAAAGCCCATTTTGTAAGAATAAATTGGGTGGAAATTCATGGAAACTGAATTTATACACTAACCACTTCTTGACCCTTGCTAATTTCATCCTTTGCCTTTCTTTGTTGTTGTTGTTGTTAGGTGCCGTGAGTCGGTATCCGACTCATAGCGACCCTCTGTACAATAGGGGAAACACTATTGTCAGTGCTTCTCTGCTGTTCATAAGGTTTTCAATGGCAGATTGATTTTTGGGAAGGGATTGCCAGGTCCTTCTCCCAAGCCTACAGCACCTGGTGTTCCCAGGCGGTCTCCCATCCAGGTACTAACCAGGCCCAACCCTGTTTAGCTTCGGAGATCTGACGGGATCAGATGCCACAGGGCTACCACTGCAGGCCTTGCCTTTCTTTGAGGAGCTATTTATTCACATGGTATTGGCTACTATCTCTGTAGAGATAATTTCCAAAAATCAAAAGTATATGATTTCTAAGTAGAATTCTGACTTCTCCCTCAAATTCTGAGTCGTGTTTTCAATTCTCAGGGGGCTAGTTTTATTGACACTCTTTCCCTACGATTTTAAAATTCAAAGTACCTTTTGTTCCTAATTTCTCCCTCAGTGACTTGTTCCCTTCTATCAGGTGTATTATTATTCTTCTCATTAGCCAGGATTGAACCTTGAATTCATTTCCTCTTTTCCGAATGGTTACAAATATTGATGTCCTTTCACTAAACTGGTTCTCACAATTTATTTCTATTTCCCTGCTATAGTAGTTCTTCTTTACCTACTATGGTGTTACCGTAATAGTGTCACAGCAAGTCCTCCTGACTCCATTATTTTGCCCTTTCAATATTGTCCTGCACCATCACTCTGTTAATCTCCCTAAACTAACTCTTTGGCTAACTATCCTTTGCTAGCACCCTTCTACTACAAGTTAGTGCAGCCTGCAGCCACCGTTTAAGATCCATGAGGATCTGACCCACACCTCTTTCCAGCCCTGTCAAAGTCATTTCAAATAACTCCCCACCTTCTTTCTAATACACCATGCTCATTCCTGCCAGTTCTTCATTGCCCAGTCTTCATTGCCCAGATGAATCACCCTCATTCCTCTCTACCTATAAAAAGATTTCATATTCTTAGCGCCAGGCGCAATGGCACACGCCTGTAATCCCAGCGGCTCGGGAGGGAGGCAGAAGCAGGAGGATTGCAAGTTGGAGACCAGAGGCAGTCTGCATATCTTATTGAGACCCTGTCTCAAAAAGCAAAAGTAAAAAGAAAGGGCTGGGGGTGCAGCTCAGTGGTCCAGCACTTGCAAAGCATGCAGGCGCAAAGCCCTGGATTTAACCCCCAGCACTGGGGAAAAAAAAAAAAAAAAGATTACATATTCTTAAGACCCAATCCTGACCATTTACATTCTCTTTTCATTACACTCGCCTTGGCCCTAAACCACATGCTATCTCTTTATATTTTTATTGAAAGTTTTTATAAATACATAATTTATCACCCCAACTGGAAAGTTAGGTTTGTTTTCAAAGAACTAATGAGTTTTCCACTGTCTTTTCTAGTGCCCAATGTTACAGATTTTTAAAATAAAAGTCTGTGTGATCTGAGTAAACTGTAATTTTTTGAGAATTGCAAATAAAATGATAAAGTTCTATGTCACTATTCTACAAAGAAAATTAGTATTACCGCAGCTTGAAAGATAATCCATAATCTATACATAAATTTTTCGAGAAAATACATGAAAATAAGGAAACTAAAGCAGGTAGAGTTTATACAAGTATTGTATTCAGACATAGTATCTTGAGAGGTTACCATAATTGTTACTTGGGCCAAAATAAATTTTAAAAATATAAGCTGTGGTCGTATAGGAAATGGTAAATTTTAAGGACAGTGGCAAAAGCTAGAATAATTAATGGTCTATGCAGGGAAAGGCTAGATAAAATTTAAAATACAGTTATATTTCTTATGTCATGGATAGAGAATTAAGCAATAAAAATCAGTGTTTTGGTTATTAATTTGGCTAATTTGTTAAACTTGACTGTGGCACAATTCTACTTGCTATTAGAAGATACATTTATAATATTTAGTAAAGCTGGAGCAGGTATCTCTCCATTATAGTGTATCATCACAATTTCAGCAAATCAAATGCAAATTCATCAAAAGGTATTTACCTTCTTTTTCCAGTCACATTTTCCAGTTTTATTTTCTAGAATATTGTATCACATTGCATCCTGCACTATAGCCAAACTGAAAGGCAACTGCATTCTCCTGACATTTTCCCATCCTCACTGTTTCTAGTCTTTGTTTTAATACACTTATTAATAATACTTCTGACTAAATCTCTTCAGTTACAAAATCAAGGAATATAGAATTTCACTTACCTATTCTGATCTTTCAAATCTTACTGAAGTCTCTTCTATAGACTTGCAGTCCTCAGTGATATGTTGGTTTAAGTATGCCCAGTGACAGGTTGTGAGGATCTCTCTGTTTCCTCCATAGTTAATTCATTCTGACTGTTGACATGTCCTCTTCTTATTAGTCTTTGTCAGAACCTATTGTCATATACTGTTCTCATGTTAATTATAATTTATCCTTCAGAATGTTATAAAATATTTGCATATTTATATCCTTCTACCTATCTATTCCCCCACATGTTTTTCAACTTGTTGTGCTGTGGGGGCTTGCATGTTGCTGTGACGTTGAAAGCTATGCCACCAATATTTCATTTACCAGCAGAGCCATCTATGGTGGACAGGTTTTAGCTGAGCTTCCAGACTAAGGCAGACAAGGAAAAAGGACCCAGTAGCCCATTCCCCAAACAACTAGCCATTGAAAAGCCTGTAAAATAGCAGAGAAGCACTAGCAAATAGAGGGACCAGAAAATGAGCCCCTCAGTCTGGAAGGTATTCAAAATATAACTGGGGAAGAGTGCCTCCTCAAAGTAGAGTCAGCGCTGATGATGGGAATGCAGTAAATCCTCTGGAACCTGCATTTGCTGATGTGGCACAACTCAAAATGAGAACACAGTGGCTGCAACAATGGGCTCAAAATGAAAAGATCAAGTGCATGGCACAGTATTGGGTAGTGTTTCCTCCTGTTGTACATAGGGTCACTATGAGTTGGACCTGGCTCAACAGCACCTAACAACAAACAACAACCTATCTACTGCTCATTTATTTATATACAAAATATTTTTAAACCATATGAAGAAAACTATATCTTCTTCTTGTCTTTTCTGTTCACATTGTTACGTGCACTCAGTCAGTCTTGGCATGGTAGTCTCTTTACTACTGTGTTTGGGTTCTTTTTGCAATAAGCTATGCAAAAGTAAACACACCATTCCTGCATAAGAAGACCACTTGTTGGGCCTCTCCTTGCTGTGATGTAGATTTTTGTGTCCATTTTAAATATCACAGAAGGAGTCCTGCAAGGGGAGCCTGGCTATTTGGATTCACACACTGGATCCATCTATTGTACCTAACTTTGGGCAAGTCATGCATTACTCTCTTTGTGAGTTTTCTTGTTTAGTATAAGTACCAGGGATAGCTGTCACGCAGGCTTGTGAAGAGCGGCAAAACTTTGGTCAATAGAGCACCCTCTATTATGAATATTTCCTGCTATCCTTACAACCTAATGCTTGTTGCTATTTTTACAACCAGATCATGACTATTTGTTACCACTTCTGGGCCTTTCAACCTGCTGCTTTCCTTAACAATAGCCTTCTTCCCCAGGGTGTTTACAGGGCTGCTTTTTGTTGTTGTTGTAGTTAGGTGCCATCAAGTCAGATCCCACTCATAGTGACCCTAGGTACAACAGAACAAAACACTCCTAGACACTGTGCCATGCCTGGCACTATTGTCAGTGTTTCTCTGCTATTCACAGAGTTTACATTGGCAGATTGTTTTGGGAGTGGATTGCCAGGTCCTTCTCCCTAGTCAGCAGCACCTAGGTATTCCTAGGCAGTCTCCCATCAAAAGACTAACCAGGCTGACCCTGCTTAGCTTCCGAAATCAGGTGAGATCGGATGCCAGGGTGCTATCCTCAGAGAACCCTCCCTGTGTACTGCAAATAGCCTAGGCACTCTTGAGCCCTATGCTTTAGTTCACGTTCTTCACTGATCTTATTTTTATGGTATCTGAAATTATCTTTTCAATAATTTGCTTGATTATTAGCTCTCTTTCTTCACTGAAATATAAGACTTGGGAGCCTAGATACTTCCTTAATGTCATTTGCTGACATTACCAGCACCTACAAAGCACATAGCAAGTTATTGTATAAAAGCTATTGGTCCATGAAAACTTATAGATAATTTTCAGGTGATTTTTCCCCAAGATGTATTTTCTCCAATTTATATTTAAAGTGATGAAGAGTTAAAAACTAAATCTAAAAACTATACCATTAATAAATTTTACTTATTCCTTTCAATCCAGAGTTCTGATATTTCCATATTATCTTGAATTTGATGCTAGATATTATAGTAATTATGATTATTTTATGATAACAGTAACAGTATACATTCATTTAGTGTTTACATAAAGCACTATTGTAAGTCTTTATGTATGTTCTCACATAATACTTAAAATGACTCAATGATATAAGTACCATTTTTATTCCCATTGTAAAAGTGAGAAAGCTGAGGTAAAATAAGGGCTAGCCACTGGTCCAAATCACACAGCTGGTATGTCACAGAGTTGGAGTTAGAATTCTGGCAATCTGACTTAAAAGCCTCCATAATTCACCAGTATTATAAACAACTCTCTGCTAAGCTTCATGCTAATTGCAAATTTGATATTTGTTTTATCTGTGTGTACATTCAAGTCATGATAAGATGCCTCATGACACACTGCCTCTGTGATACTTTGGTACTTTTCATCTCGGTCAATACTGAGTCAACAATCAATATATTTTGTCATGTTGCCAAAGTGCCCAGTATCCTAATGCTGAACAATTGATAAGCTTGCTGTGGGGGAGTTAGTAATGCTTCCTAAAAGCAAAGGAGGATTTTTGGGATTTCTAGGAAATACTACCTAGTATTTCTGACAGAAATACAGTTTTGCTAAAATGCATTTTGCCAAAGTTTGAAAGTATATTCTTTTTTACATGTTCACATTTCACCTTATTTCCCTGAGAATTGGCAGCTACTTGCAACAGTTACATACTCTAAAATAAAGGTGTTATATAAGTAAATAAAGAATCTGGTCTAGAAAAAATGACTGTGAAACACAACACTCTACGGTAGAGGATGTTCTGAGAGAGATATAAATATTTAGACCTTAAAAATTATACATGGTTGAATTAAGTAAACCTCAAATTTGTATTTATTAAAGCTTCTTAGTGGCCAATAAAAAATGGAGGTATCAATTCTTACTATCTCTTAGAAAAATCCATAGCAGTTATTCAAAGAATACACAATTTTCCTGTTTTACATCTTGATAATATACTTCCATACCAGCCTTTTTGTAAGATGTGTTAAGTGATATAATGGATAAGAACACTTTTTGTAGTGAATTGCTTGGTTTTACATGATTGTTTCTTCTGGTATTGTCCCTTGGTAAAAACCTGAGAATATAACACTAAAACATGGTTCAAGGAGAGAAAATCTGTAAGGGATAGAAACTCCAGATGATATGCAAAGGATAGATGGAACTTAGAGGACTAGCTAATCTTCTAACAATCTCTCATAAATACTTATCTTAGCTGGAATTTTAATAAATATGGATATCAACTCCAACTAAGTTTCTCTGGAGGAAATTTGACTGGTCTACTGTTGGAGCCATGTACTTTTGACAATGCATAAGAAAATATAGAGGATGATATGCTTTCCTGGAAAAGAAGAACCAAATCGGATTTCATTTTTTAATCCAAAGGTTTTTCTATATTTGTATATAATAGAGAAATTGACTTTACCCATTTTCTCTACTGTTCAAATATCTATCTCTGTTTCTTCATCTTTTTGAACAAGTATTTACTGAGCACCTACTCTGTGTTCTATAGCTGTAAATAAAACAGGTATGGCTCCTTTGTCAACAGAATATCCATTCTAGTGAGAAAGAAACATGAAACAAGGTACTAATTATGTAGTTTTATTTTTAGAAAGATCTATTGAAGATACTAAAAAGTAACAATATAAATGGGAGATCCAACTCACATTTTAACCACTTCTGGTTGGACTATAGCTTCCTTACATTATGAAAGTTATCTCTAAGTTATTAACATCCTCTGGTCACTAAATCCAGTGGCCTCTATAAATCTTTATAAATGATCCTCAGCAGCATGATGTACTATGATTTTTAAAAAGATTTTGTTTGCATTTGTGTTTAGCAGTGGGAATCTTTTATTTAGAAAGATTAAACCTATTTGGAGTCCATACATAAAAAACAGATAAAAATCTTCTCTTGTGGGGAATGAGGTTTAGGGAGGTGGAAGCTCTGGGTCCTTAGGGTTTCCCTGTATTACATGGGGTACCTGCTTGAAAACTACTAGTCTAGAGGTCTCAACAGCATCTAGTAATTTCTTATTAATTGGCTCCTGAAAGCTCCACAGCAGTGCCTGCACTACCCAGTCCTTATATCATTTGATGTAGAAAATAGCTCAAAAAATTTAATGGTCTTTAGAACATATCTGATACCATTTATTGACTAAATTAAGGTAGTTTTGATAGCAAAAAGTGATATTATTAATAATGGCACTGGAACTGGTATAAATTAGTGATGCCCAGGCAAACCCAGGCATATAGTCAACTGAATGATATCTGCTTGTTGCACAGAGTAGTCACGATTATGCTCCCTGATGGTACAAACTGGCTTCCCTGTGGAAAATGTCATAAAGAAAATAAAACAAGATAGTTGATCGAGTTTCGGTAGAAGAGATAATTTCTTCCAGGTTGTAGGTCAAGGAATTCATGTGCTGAGACCAGAATGACAACGCCTTGTCATGGGAGTCTGGCCTGTAAGAGAAGACCTGTCTGGAAGAAGAATAAAAAATATATAGGTGATTTTGGAAGGGCATGAGGTCTGAGATATAAGGAGATATAGGTCATGTTCCAGCATTTGGAGGGTGGGAAATTTGGATTTTATTCTAAGTAGTGAGAGATGTGACAAATGATAGAACATACCTTATGCATTAGTTTGCTCAGACTGTCATAATAACTACAAACTGCGTGACTAAAACAATGGAAATTTACTTTCTTACAGTTCTGAGGCTAGAAGTCCAAGTCCAAGGTGTTCTCTGAATTGGTGCTTTTTGACAGCCATGAGGGAAGGATCTCTTCCAGAACTCTCTCCTTGGCTTGTTGGTGGCTGTCTTTATGCTGGTTATATCATCTTCCCTATGTGTATGCCTATGCCCAGATTTCTTCTTCTTATAAGGATGCCAGTCATCTTGGATTAGGTCCCACCTTTATGGCCTAATTACTTCTTTAAAGATGCTATCTCCATACATGGGGGTAGGGTTTAGCTCAGTTGATAGAATACTGCTCTGTGCTCTCTGAGCCCTGGGTTTGATCCCTAGCACTCCAAAAATGGGAGAAGGTGGCAGCCCTCTCCCAAAAAATACAGCCATCAAAAACCTTATAAATAGCAGAGAAGTACTCACAATAGTGGCAGGCATGGCACAGTGTTGGGTAGTGTCTTGTTCTGTTGTACATAATGCCCCTATGAGTCAGACCTGACTTCACGGCACCTAACAACAACAACATCTCCATATATAGTCACATTCAGAGGCATTGGGAATGAAGTCTTCAACATGTAAATTTTGGAAGGGGTACAGTTCTGTCCATAACACCTCAGTAAGCCTTGGAAGAACTCTAGGGATATTTAGTTGACTAAACAAGAGGTATTTAAGCCAAATTTTAAAGAAGTGATTAAAAACATAATTGTTTCTAGCTATAATATAGAGGTTAGGGTGTAAAATAGAAAGATACTTTACATAAAGGAATATATATATATATATATATATATATATATATATATAGAGAGAGAGAGAGAGAGAGAGAGAGAGAGAGAGGGAGAGAGAGAGAGAGAGGAGAGAGAGAGAGAGCGCTTTATATAGAAGGCTGTATTAACAATTCTTTAGAAAAGTTATTTAAGTCTCAGGTGTCCATCAAGATAGAATCTGTACGTGACAGACATGGAACTTTGAACTGTTGATGAAAGGAGGCATATAAGACCTATGGTTGCATCAAGACCTGAAGTATTAGGATCTTGACTAGCAATGGCTGAGGATGACTTCCCTTCATTCATAAGTGAGAGGTAAAACAGAAATAATGAGGGGTCACACACAGAGGCACAGGGCAAAGGATCTTCAGAAATCTGGGTACTTGAGTGTGAAATCACAAACATAAGAGCATCAGTCTAACTCAGTGGGATGCTTTCCTTATATAATATTTGCCTAATACATTAAAACACTGGTCCAGGAACAAGAAAAGTAATGATTAGGTAGCCATATACTATCTTGAGTATTTGAGTTTTCATAAAATAACAATATCTGTATTAAAAGGAACAAAAATGGAATATTTGCTACCTTTAATTTTCAAAAAGATTCTTGAAGCTGTTTTCTAGTCATGTCATGATTAAAAAGAGTGCTAAAGAAAACAGCTATTCCAGAAAAGACTGATGAATATATGCAGGTGGAGTATGGAAGAAGAGAGAGGGACCTTGGGCAAATATAACCATGGCATGTTGGACTTTGTATAAGTAATAAAGGAGATGCTGAGGTATACATCTTCAACTTTAAATTATCTAACATCATTTTAGGGAACAGAAAGAATATTGTGACTGTAGATTGTAAAATGGCAAGAGGGAATTGCAAATTAATTTAGACATAGATTTTGAGGAATAAAGAATAAAGCTTTTAAGGGTTAGTTTGGAAAAGATCACAATGTAAACAAGTAGAATAAGAGAAAAGTGATTCATTCAATTATAACTATATTTTGGACTCTGCGTTAAAAAATGGTCTTACCAAAAATACCCCAAAGTTCCAAATAAGATTTCAGGGAGTACAAGTCATTGGGATAAATTCTATTGGAAGATGTCAGGATTTGAATATAATATGTCTCCCAAAGGTCATGTACTTTAATGTTTGGCTCCCAGTGGATGGCACTATTTTGTCATGGAATTTTGGAGATGGGTCTTAATTTGTGGAATTGACACCACTGGGGATGCACCTTTGGAGGTTTTTACCCCAGACCTGTGACCCACTCTCTCAGTTTCTTGTTCACAAAGATGTAAGCTTATCTACCATGGGCCCTGTTGCTTGCCACTGCCACATGTGGCCAGCTGCCATTGTGGACTAATTCCTTTAACTGTGAGCCTCCAATAAATATCTCTTTCCCCTAAATTAGTTTTAGTTGAGTTTTCTACAACTGTAATGACAACTGACAAATACAGAGAGAGTTAGAGGAAGCCTGTGGACAGATGGCATAATATGAGTTAATGACAAAAGGAAAGGTAGAAGAGGCAATTTTTGAGGAAGCATTGAATACCTGGAATCATGGGAGTTAAGATTGAAGTTAGGTTGAGATATGGGCTCTTGTGCGTGTCTCTAAAGCAGTCCTTATTGTATAAATATTTTCATTGGATATAAGATGTAGACTTTCAACAACACTTACACCCAAGTTCCTATTTCCAGTCTGAGGGACAGCTACTTCATAGACTTTTGCAAAGGCTAAATGATTAAATGGTCTAGCACCAGTCCAATGATTGAACTGACCAGCAGGCTGTCACGACTATCCAGTATCCACTATTTCAGTGTCTGTGTTTCACACGGAGTGATCAGCAAAGACTTTGGAAAATTTTAGTTTTAGGGAAAAGACTAGTGTAGGTGTTGAGAATATGAATACATATAATTTTCATCAAGGGAAAGCATGTGATTCCAAAAATAACTGACATAATATTAAACTAAAATATGTAGTCTCCCTAAGTATTTGTTATGTGGGAAAAGCTTGTTTCACCTCAAACAGATCAACTGTTAGCTTTCTATTATTGGAATATTCTCCATCAAAAATTTTTAGCCTCCTGAGAATGGAAACAAATGAAATAAATTTCCATCCAGTGCTAGTACCCATGATTCTGTATTACTAGTAATTGGCTAACATCCTGGAAAGATGGTCACAGGCATTTTGGCATACAATTGTTGAAATATTGCACCAAAACAGTCAATATATAATACAAATAGTATGTCAATTTCCTTTGATATTGGCAATTATTTTCAATATATATATTTCCCATGGAAGGAGATGAGTTGATATTATCAGATTATACAAGTAGAGAATAATTGGGCTTTAGTGAATGTTTTGTTCTAGAATATCAAATGTGCATTTTACTTGTGGAAGGAGAAAAATAAACGCTATAGATTTTGCTAGATAGAAACCATAAATGACAAAAGCCCTTTTCTTTCCATCATAATAAATTAATCTTTTAGAGTTTACTATTTCTGCACATCTCATTTTCACAGTGGAATTTTGTAATGTATGCTTTATAAATGAGTAAACAAATTAGAGATTAAGTGACTTGTTGAAGTTCATGTGTGAACACATGTTGAACATAATTTATTAGATTTTATTACTATAATGTTCATTAGAATCTCTTTAAAATATAACTTTGTTATGAATTGACTTGCATTACATAATTTCATTTAGAGTTTCCAAAATCAACTTTTCATAACAATAATAATATTTAAGCACTTAATATATTTCAGTAATGGCACTACTTCAGATTCATCATCTGTTTTATTCAGTAGGAATGTATACCATTCTCTGAGAATGACAGAATACAGCTATAATTACTTGCAACACAACATTTTATTCTAAAATAAAGAAGTGAAGATTTTCTGCATCACTTATTTGGGATCCCTCTGTGATGAACATCATTGAGTCTTATGGCTTAAAACAACAAAATTCATTTCTCATTCATATTGCATCTCCTCATCTGGTGTGTTAAAAGCTCTGTCCCATAATGTCTTCATGCAGGAACCCAGGCTTATGGGTCAATCACCATCTAGAGCATGGCTGACCACTATGGTAGAGGGACAAGGGAGTGTTGAGTCATGCATTAGTTCTTAAAACTGCTGCCCAGAATTGAGATCAATCACTTTGAGCAAAGGAGGTAACGTGGTGTATTATTAATTTATTAACTGCTGTTGTAACAATTCTTGACACTAGGTAATTTATAAGGAACAGATATTTATTTATTGTAGTTCTGAAGACTTAGAATTTCATGACTGTCAGTTTTAATCTATTGAGGGCACACTTGCAGCATCATAATATGGCAGAACACAGGAAGGAAATACAGCATGAAGACAGAGATCTTATTTCTTAAATTCCAATTTCTCAACCTTGTTGGATTGTAGATTAAATTTCCAGCACATGAACTTTAGAAGATTCATTCAAACCATAGCACATGGCTGAGCTGGGTGTGGTGGTACATGCCTGTAATCCCAGCACTCTGGAGGTTGAGATGGGAGAATTGATGCAAGTTTGAGGCCAGCCTGGTCTACATAGCAAGTTTCAGGCAAGGTTTGGCTACACAGTGAGAACCTGTCTCAACCAACCAACCAAACAAACAAAAACTTCACAGCACATGGCTATACCAACTTCCATGGAAGTGTTGTTACATGCCGTCAAGTGGAGTCCAACTCATAGCAACCCTATGTAGAACAGAATGAAACACTCTCTGACACTGTGTCATGCCCAGTGGTATGTCAGTGCTTCTCGGGTATTCATAGGGTTTTCAATGGCTGATTGTTTCAGGATTGCTTTGGGAGTGGGCTGCCAGGTCCTTCTCCCATTTTTGTGGTGCTAGGGATTGAACCCAGGGCTTCAGAGAACACAGAGCAACACTCTACCAAGTAAGCCAAACCCCAGCTACATCATGGAAGTAGGGAGTGAAATCTTACCATGTGTCTGAACATACTGAAAATACTTGACTGGGTAGCACCGATGCCTGCCACATTAGCAGGCATGCAACCACAAGACAGGCATTACTTATCATTTGTAGAATCTCATTCTTTACAAGGAATAGGCATTGACTTTTTCATTACAAGGTCTTGTTCACTAAGCCACCCTTCACTGACTGCCCACTATGCAAAGAGCTGTAAAATATAGCAAAGTGTGAAGATGCACAGGGAAAAAAATAGAATCTTGATCAATTATTCTGAACCTGACACCACAATTTTAATCCTAAAAGGGCATGAATTTGATTTGACTTATCATCTATTCACTCAATCAATCATTTGCTCAACAAATAGGCATGCACAGAGATGTGCACAGTAATACATGAGAAGACTGTCCAGAGATTTCCTGGGCTACCTGCATACATCACCTTCCAAGAACATAAATGTGATCACTATCCAAGAATCTTCTCAAATCATTTCATTTAGAAATTAGTTTCCAGGCTTCCCTAGTCCCTCTCCCCAGGCTGGAGGTCAGGGGTTGGGGTTAGAAGTGCTTACCCTCTAATCTAATAGCTTTTCTCATAACCTTTCCTTGTGTTGAAGCTAAAAGCTGCCCCTCTCCCATCAAGAGTCATTTCATCCAACAAAACAGTTAATAAGTTCCAAGGGTTTTGAAACCCCTGTACTAGGAGCATAGAGAAAAGATCAAATATTCATTTTCTAAAATTATACTACACATCTTCACATGTCCCCAAGCTTGGTTCATATCACTAAGGATATGGTGCTGAATGGTATGGACACATTCCCTCTCCTTCTGAAACTTCAAGTTAGGCAAACTTAGTGAAGCAGTGTTCAGTTTAGAGATGTCCAGGAAAGGTGAAGCAAAGATAAATAGAACATGACTTCTTTTCTCATCATCAGTTATCTCCATGCATACTGATTGGGAATAGGAATTAGGTGCTAGAATAGTATATAAATGAGAATTGGAGAAGTTAGCTCTGAATTTCTGATGGCCCAAGTCACTATTAATCCTGTTTCTTTGGCATGGTCATGGTCAAAGATTGGTACATTTTTTCTCATCAAAGCATAAGATAGTATGTTAACCATGAATAAAATTGCTCTTAATGTACAAATGATGAATGTTTATTAAGATTACTGAAGAAAGTTATAAATTTGCCTCTCATATTTTGGAGCAAGAACCATAATTCTGCATATAATTAGGTGTAGAATATACTTTTGTACTTTCTTATCTCAATTTTGCCTTTGATGATGTGGTTTCGTTATTTGCACAATGATTTATTTTTATGCTTTATTTTTGGGAAGGAAATTCTTAGAATGTTTCCATCAAATATAAAATTTAAGATTCCATACGAAAAAAAATACAAGATAAAGTGGTATATGGTGAGGCCAGGAGAGTTTAGCCAGGTAGAGAAGATGCTTTAAAGTCTGATCTCATGGTGTTATCTAGGTTGTACAACTCGTGGAGCAGATAATAAATGCACACAACACTTACACGTGGATTAATAAATACAAGAATTGATAGATTCCTAAATGAGCAATATATAAAATAATGAGATTTTAAGCATAAGCTAGTTCTATTATGCCTGCAACCATACCACTGTGGTGTCCAATCCTGTCAGATCTTGGAGGCTAAGCAGGATTGGACCTGGTTAGTCCTTGGATGGGAGACTGCCTTGGAATACCAGGTACTGTAAGCTTGGGAGAAGGATCCAGAAACCCACTCTCAGAAAACAATTAGTCATTGAAAATTCTATGAATAACAGAGAATCAGGACAACAGTGTTTTGTGTGTTGTACATATGATTACTATGAGTTGGATACCGGCTTGATGGGCCCTAACAACAACAACAACAACAGCAGCAGCAGCAGCAACAACAACAGTTCTATTATAATGCCTTTCCTTTTTATTTTTGTTTTTATTTTTTATTATTTTATTTATTTATTTATTTATTTTTTTTTTTTTTGAGGCAGGATCTCACTGTGTAGTGGAGACTGGCCTGGAACTGTGGTAATTCTCCTAGCTCTGCCTCCCAAGTTCTGGGATTATAGGTATACAGCACTGTACCCAGTTTATATTTCACTCTTTCTTTGAATTTTGAATTCAGGAAATTTTCAGTATAAATTTCTTATATAATTTTTAAAAATTCCTTTAAGAACCCTTCAAAGTTACCCTTAAACATTTATATATTGTTAAGCAAACATTTATCACAAAGGCTCATGACTGTTTTGCAGGGTTACCTCTTGACTCTACATTGCTATGTAAGTTATTTAGTTTTGCTGAAGTTGTAACCCTGGGATCTTCACTGAAATTGAATTACAAATTTAAAACACAAATAGTTTTCTTTCATATGATCACAATATGTTGGTACAAGGAGATTTTCTTTTCTCTCAATAGGGAAGAGTGCATGTAGAGTAGATCACTGCTGTTACGGTTTGTATTCTAAATGTCTCCTTAAGACTCGTGTTACAGTTTTGGTTGCTACCCTGTTGGACTGTTAGGAGTTGGTAGTACCTTCAGGAGATGCCACCTAGTGGAAAGAAATTCCGTAATTGGGGCTGTGCCTCTGAAGGGGATATTGGGATATTGGCCTCTCTCCACTTCTCTCTCTCTCTCTCTCTCTCTCTCTCTCTCTCTCTCTCTCTCCCCCCTCTCTCTCTCTCCCTCTCTCTCTCTTTAATTGCTTCTGGCCCCTTGAGATGGGCAATCTTCCTTTGCCATATGCTCCCATTACCATGATGTCCTTTGCTGTAAGAGGACCAAAGCATCCAGGCCAAGGAACCATGAATTGAAACCTCCGAAACTATGAGCCAAAATAAATCTTTCCTACTTATAACTTATTTGTCCCAGGTATTTAATCATAGAGATGGAAAGCCTAATAATACAGCTGTCTTACATGGATAGTATTTACCTTTTGAATTGAACTTCCCTCTTTAAAAATGTTAATAGTCATTATGAGTTTGGGACCAATTAGGTCAGCCTTGTACATAAAACAAGATGCTCTCAAATTGTAGTTCAAAGATTTTGAATTTTATAACATGTAATTAGGTAGAGAAGATATTTATCTCAACGCTTTATATTTTGAACTTCTGGAATTATTGCTTCTAAAACAGCTTTTCCAGTTTTGAGGCTAAGGTCACAAAACAAACAAAAATGTGCTTCAGAGTATGGTTATGATGCCTGTCATCAGATCAGATTTATCCTATTTATAGACCTTTGTCCAATTGAGAGACAGCTGGTGCAGGAATTTTAAACACGGTACATTATTATTCAGTTGACATCTTCGGTAGATAATGGTGGTTTTTAGGGTCTTTCATATGAACAGGAGGTTTGCAGATACTGTCATAGAAGCCTTTTTCAAATAGGCTTTCATGAAATGACTTCCTCATTTTCTAGGCCGGGTGTCTCACACTTCCATCTGCTTCCTACACTGTGGGTATGATGGCTTCTGCCTAAGCGGTTTGTGCCTTTCCAGAGAGCAGTGAGATGCTTGTGTGGACCTTTGTTCTTCTGAGGTCAGAGGATTTGCTTGTTGACCTTGAGCCCTGCTGCAAGCCCACCAGCACTTTCTAACGGTTAGGCATACCTGGCTGCCTGGCCCAGTGGCTGACATTTAACATCCTGCTAAATACTTTATTGTGTGTGCATCTTTTTCATTGCTGTCAGATTAGTTACAGAAAGAAAAAAAAGGTGATGTCATATATTTTTATATTTCCTGTTCTTGATGTTGAATGTGTCTGTTTATTTTCTGAACAGCTGTGTTAAAGGTTTGAGTATGTTAGATGCAATAAAGGTATCAGCATAGAACTGAAACAGGTTGGCAAATTGCATTCTCATCTTCTTTCAAAACTTGTGAAGGATTTAGATTGTTTTACCTTTTAGTGACATCTGGGGGAGGCTAAGGTTTCACTTTGGGAGAAAGGCTTTCATGTACTCTTTTGTGTAGTAGTGAACAGGTTCATAATGATGGCATTCTTTAACTAATGCTTCAGCTCCTTCCTGTAAGACAGAAGAGAACAGAGAAATTAAAGAAATGCCAAGTGGTGGATGAACCCCAAACACGTATGACACATTTCCTCACTTCACGTTATTGGCTTTGTGAATGTACCCATGAGTTGACTGTGGACAAGACACTGTGCTATGTGTTTTATAAGTTTTGTGTTGCTTAATGTTCATACAATCTCATGTGGGAAGTAGTGTTAGAGTAAAAACACTACTATCATCTTCTGACTAGTTTGTCATTGTTTCATTAATAAACTCCTTTTGGCTTCTTCACCCATTAATAATATACCTAATTGTCTCATATTTCTGTAATAATATTCTAAGGTATTTTTGATGCCCTAGTAAGATCTTTGCCTGCAGCCGTAGCACTCTGGCATCTGATCCCCTGAGATCTCGGAAGCTAAGAAGAGTCGGGCCTGGTTAGTATGTGAATGGGAGACCACCTAGGAACTCCAGATACTGGAGGCTTAGGAGAACAACTCAGCAACCCACTCCCAAAAATCAACCCACCATTGAAAACCCTATGCATAGTAGAGAAGCACTGATAAAGTGTTTCGCCTGTTGTATGTAGGGTTGCTGTGAGTCGGATACCGACTCAATGGCACCTAACAACAACAAGAGTAAGATCTTTAATGAATATGGGTATAACAGCTAACAAGTATTATGGGTTTAATATGTGCCAGTATTAATGCTGAGTAGTTTATATGCAAATATTCTACAATGCCCCCATTAAAAACAAAGAGGATTAGCAGTATCCCCAAGATCACACAGATAGAAAATGCAGATATCAAGACTTGCATCAATCCTGTCTGACTCTGAACCCAAGGATTTAACTCTGCCCACTTTCTTCATGGCCTGTTATCAGAATAGAGAGTATTTCCAGGGAACCTAAGCTGTGCTCAAGAACTTATTGGTTCACCTTCCTGATGAAAGCAAACCTTTCCCTTAGCAATCTCTTCTCAAAATATTAGGCCATAAATTTCAAAAAGAAGTAATGCAGCAAAATATATCATTCTATGGAATGTAAATATTTGAACTTAAAGGTTTTTAGACTAGAAAACTAGAATGTAATATCTAGAAGTGATATAACACTTAATTCAAATTAAATGCTCCTGATAAGTAATCCATAGACAATTTCCTAAGTCTTAGCAACTTTAACTAAAGTGAGTCTCAGGAATAAAAGAAATGGGGGCTGAGAGTGTAGCTCAGTGATAGAAGGTTTACCTAACATGTGCAAGGCACTGAGTTCACAACCCAGCCCTGAAAAAAAGGGTGGGGTAGATTGAGGCACACATTTCTGATTTCTTTTGTCAGCCTACTGCAGAGAAGCAGAAGGATTCTGCTAGCCTAGAGTTGACCAATGTTATTCACAAGTGAACCTTTGGCAATGTTTCTTTGTCCTATTTCAAATAGCAACAACAAACAGAAACTCAGTGTTTTAACTTCACACTTTCAGACAAAGACAGCTATATTTATAATTTGCTGATTTATTTGAATATACTGGAAAATTCACAATCATTTTTAGATCTCATGGGTTGTCTTTTAAATGAAGAAAGATTCCCACAATAGAGATAATGGATAATCTCTCCAGAAGCACTAAAAGTTTGTCTAGAAATCAATTGTTAAGCTACCTTTAGAATTTAAAGCAGAAAAAGCCATAAAATGAGTTCAATTTTTACAGTGGTTTCTAGTGACAGAGGATATATGCCTAGGGTGCATTGGACCATTGAGAACATTGATTATGTACTTCTTATATGCACACTGCTATATGAAGAAAATAAAGGCTCAGCTTTTGCCCTTAGAAATGTACTTGCCAGAGAGTGATTCAAATCCCTACATAAAGGAAGCTTGTTGACACATGTGCAAAACTAGAAAGATAAAATAATTAAAAACCTAATGGTTAGATGTGATGATTCATTTCTTTTGATTCTTGTTCTGGATGATTGCTTTTGCTAAGCCCTCCCCATGGAAATACAAATTACCTTTCTGAAAGGAGTGTGCCTGTTTTAGTTAACAAAGGGGCTTGGTATAATCCTGGGAGGTGACATTAAAGGATGTGTGTGTGTGTGTGTGTGTGTGTGTGTGTGTGTGTGTGTGTGTGTGTCCAGGGATCTAGCCCAGGGCCTCGTGCATGGTAAATAAGTGCTCTCCCACTGAACTACACCCCAGCCCCTGAGAAATGATGCTGAGTTCCAATCTGCAGACATCCTCACTGAAGCAGGCTGTATGAATGGGCTCACTGACATCTGGCATTTTGAACCTTTTCTGTATACCAAGACCCAAACTGGTTCTAAGAACAGCCTTTCAAGGAAAGCATAAATGCCAGCCCTGTTATGAGTAAAGGCTCCTTCATTTCCTACCTGTGTGACCTTATGGAAGCGAAAAATAATCCAAAAATCTCAATTTCTTCATCTCCAAAACAACCAGATAACAGGTACCCATTCATGAAAGGATTAATGAGCTAATTGGATTCTATAAAAACACTTTGAAGAGTTTTATTTACAAAGAGAATATTCAATAAATATAAAAATTACAATGATTGCAGTAGATATAGTTCCTCGCTTACACTTAAGAAAATTCCCAAGATCACAGAATTAGCAAGTGGAGAAGTGGAAATTTGTACCCAGGTCTTTCTGACTCCAGATTGATTGCTCTTATTAATATGGAATCACTTGTGCTCATTGAAAACATAGTTTTGTAATTCTGACAATATACTAAGTACTCTGATGGGTGCTGGTTTCTTTGCCAGAGTCCCCATTCCAACTGGCTCTAAGGTCTCTTCTTCTGGGACACACACAGTCCCTGGCACTCTCAACACTATTACTGATTCCCTACTATGACCAGGGCATTCTGTAATATGGAAATCATGATGCTATCTTGAGTGAGCATTGTAGAGAGGAGATTCCTTAAATCAGAAAGGATGGCACATGCCTCCTGCAGTCTGAGAAGGCTGAGGCAGTCACAATCAAAGCAGCTGAATAGAATGCCTGGAGGACGGGGGAGTGAATGCTCTCCTCACTTCAGCTGAGATAGGGCAGGCAGCTTCAGCAAGTGTCACACAATGTACCACTCACTGTTACATTGTATGGTGTTAAGAGTGGACCCTTGAGTCGAATCTCTTGGTTTCTATCTTATGTATATTGCTTATAAAACTTAAGTTCTTTATGCTCTAGTTTCCACATCTGTAAGGTTAGGATCACAGTAACACAGACTTCTTAGTATCTTCACAGCTAGGATTTTCTATACAGCGAGAAACCATGCTATCTCAGTGGTACATGGAACGTGACTGAACCTTTCTCTGGTTTATCTTTGAGTGTTCTCCCCCTGTAGGAAAGGTGTAGTGGTTAAGGGCACACTGGTCAGTGCTATAGGTTCTACCCACTCCTGTGTCCATTCACCCTATCTCAGGGTCACTTGTATATAATTTTCAAAGGAATAACTACCTGTGTTTCTCTACCTAAAAATATTCTTTAGCCAGGAGAGCCTGCCTGGCCATGCTTAACACAGGCCAGAAGGGACAGAAAGGTGGACTGTATTGTTAGATAAATGAAGGCGGGAGTTTGTAGATTAAAAACCTTAGTTTCCTTTCTTCTCAGACACAATTCTGAGATGTATCCTACACAGTCTCCCAGAGACTTCCTGGTGGGACCAAATCCTAGTAGTCCACAGCAAGAGCCTGGTTCTGAATTGGGTTTCTTCCCTTCCCTGTCTTACCACCCCATCTTCACTCTGCTTCCTGGGATCACCTGAAAAATAGGCCAACTGTACCTGAATCCTTGTCTTGGGGTCGTCAGAAGAGGTTCCAGGCAAGCATAGGTATAGCTGTTAAAGTAGAACCATCTCCTGCAAATTTGGGCTCCATTATTACAGTTTTTTGCGGTCCTGGGGGTTGAACCCAGGGCTTCGCCCCTAAATGCTCTGCAAGTACTGGACCACTGAGCTGCACCCTCAGCCCATCTTTTTATTTTTTGAGACAGGGTCTCACTAAGTTTTGCAGACTCCCTCTGGTCTCGAACTTGCCATCCTCCTGCCTCCTCCTCCCGAACCTCTGGGCTTACAGGTGTGCACCACCGCGCCTGACCATTATTACAGTTTTTAAAAACTTGGAGAAGTGACTAAATATCTTGTTATTTCAATTTCCTCATCTCTGGAAAAGTGGCAGTGATAGAAGGTACAGAGTATTTTTGTGAAGTGTAACTGAAATAATATGTGCCAACTATTGTCAGTTTTCAATAAATGTTAACTTTAACTTTCATTTTCATCAGTCTACTTATATATTCTCTAAGTAGATGATATGAACAGATGTAGATAACTAGAGAGTTTAAAAATTGTGGTAGCTATCTCACACCTGTTTATTCTCTTTGAGCTTAAAGCTCTTTCAGTTCCTGCTAGTCTACAAATCATCGACCTGTGGCCATGGAGGACACATATAGGCATTAAGAAGGGGCTTAGTAGAATGAACAAACAGGCTTTCTATGACAAATTAGATGGTCTGATGCAAACAGAGTGGACATCATGAAGTAAAAGTAAAATGGATTAATATGAAAATTCATGTTCCTAGCATGCTGAGGTAATAAGTAAATGGTTTTCTGGACTTTTGATAAATTTTTTAAAAGTTTAGTTTGCAGTACCCTGCCTAAATGTAATGTGGTATGTTAGGAAGGAACAGTCTACCAAGCATTTTAGGAATGCCTACTATGTCCCAGGCATTCTGTTCACATACCCAGTGGTCAAGATAAGTATGACTTGGTCCCTGCTCTCGAGTCTGGTGGGGAGACAGACATGTAAATAGACAGACTACAGCACAGAGTTCTGTTGTTTCACCAAGAAGGGCAAAGGATTCATTTAGGCTAAGACAGAAAGAAAGAAGAGATGTTTGGGCACTTTACTCTGAAGTAGAGGTAGTTTTGCAGAACAGGATCCTGAAACTCAAAGAAGGTACATAAATTCATGGAGTCCTGTAACTGCTAGGTAGGGGGCCAGAATTTGAAACAAAGTTTTCTTTCTCTTAGGCTCTTTCTATCATGCCACACTGTTTTGATGACAGAAAGAAAGGCACAGTGAGCCATACTCTAGGTTTATCTACTTTCTAGTGAGAAGAAATCTTACTGATTCTCTCTGTATATAATCATAGAGCTCCAGGGCATGTGGGACTTAGAATTTTCTTTAAGTTCATTGCACCAGAAATGTAATGAAATCTGGGTAACTTGAGTAAAAAGAGATAAAGGGGAAAGATATCTGGGTGGTCTACTCTTTAAAATAGTAAAAAGAAAGTGTTTTTCTAAGCAAGTTCAAGGCATAAGATGATGGAATTGTCCTCAAATCACATATGCAGTTTTGAGATTTATGCTTTGAATCACAACATGGAATCATCTTTTTAAAAAATGTGTCTTTCACTATAAGGCAGAATTAGTCAACTCTTGTGATTTTTCAGAGATTAGATATAGAACTAATGAGGTTTTCATTTAAATAAGTTAAGAATTGGGTTGTAAAGCAGGGTTTTTGAGTGAGTTGGTTGGCGAGAGATGTGGTACAAGGAATCAGTAGCTTCTGAATATCTAAAATAGTAATTCTCACCATACCAGAAATAAGAAATGATCTCTGCCCTTAGATGATCAAATGATGAAGAAGAAAAAAATAATAAGGGCATAATCAACTTACATGTACTTACAGGAGTTTGTGATATTAAGAAAATGAATGGGATTGATCAGAGAGGAAATGAGGCATGAAACCAGCATTTGTTGAATACTTGCTGCAAGCTTCTGTGATCTGAGAATAGTCCCATTTCACAAGCATAGACTGAGAATCAGATGTTTAGTATTAAGTGCTTTACAGGAAGGGGCAGAAGTGGAATTAGAACCGAAGTTCAGTCCTCAAATCTGAGAAAACTATTCTCTCCACTCTGGACCATACTGTCTTGATGAAAATATCCCTAGTTGCTAGTGTTAAGTTACAATTCTGAGGAGAAGAGGAATGTAATGCTGTTAGATGATAGGAGATTATCTCAGGAACATTGAAGTCCAAGAGAAATTTCTTGGAAGCAGAAAGGACTTATGATTCCAGAAGCCAAGGAAACCATTTGGCTAAAAGGAAGAATGTGAACTTGGGAACTGGGTAGAAATGGGGGAAGGAGGGGAATCAAACTTTGTGACACTGGCTGATGGAAGAGTTTGCAGGTGGTACGTGGTTTAGATTGGATTCAATAATATTTTACAAGTCTTTTTTTTTCTGAGTCAGGTACTAGAGAACAAAAGTTAGGTGAGTGTCTCCCTTCAGGGAGGTACCAGTTTATAGACCCATCAATACATGATCCAGTTTCTGTGTTTAATCTAGAAAAATCCTGAAGGAATGAGGTTTAATAACCATGACTGAAATCGACAATATAGGTGGAAGTCTGATCACAATGGATAAAATATTCCAAGGTCACTAGATGACAAAATTCCTGTAGAAAGAATAATATGACAATAAGTTGTAAACAGCACAGGTATGAGCAAGGGTCTTGAGGTAAGGAAGAAAAGAGGACACATTTGTGTGATATGAATGAAAAATGGTTTGGAGTAGGCAACTGAGGTGTGCTGTAGGACGACGATAGGTCTGCACAGAACATGTGCTATTCTTAACTTTGAAAATTAGAAGTATGGGGAGTGTTTTGTTTTGCATATTTCTTTGAGCCTTATGTTTTTTGTTGAATGAGGTAGAAACGAATATATGGAGTTCAGTGAATCAACTAAAGACCTGTGGTGCTTTTAGTGTGCCGGTCAGAGTTCTCACAGGTGTTGGACTGTATAAATTTGAGATACCAGTACCTCTGGTAGGGGATCAAAATGTAGTTGTGGGCAGGGTGATAGCTCACAACTAGTTCCAATGTTTGCAGTTGCAATTTGGTATAAAATATTCAGAGTTTGAACTGTCCATCCCCACTTTGTGATCCTATGATGCTTAATGCATAGCTCTATTACAGCAGGCTTCACTTGATGCTTAAGCAGTGGGGTCACTTTTCTGTCTCCATCACTAGACTATGTACTTCCCTAGAGTAGGTGCTGTACAATCCTTTTTGGCTCATAGGCACTTAAAACAGAAAGTGAATCATAATTTGAGGTAAAAAAAATTTGAAAGAAAGAATGCATGAATAAATGAAGATCCTTCATTTGTAGTTATTGTTGTAGTTTATAAAGTAGGTACAAATATAATCCAAGATAATCAAGTGATTTGACAAGTCTCAATGAACTTTCCGTAATAGGATATGTTAAAAAGGTATAACAGATTTCCTTATTTAACCCTGTAGCTAATGGACTTCTAGTCATTTTCTAAAAATTTTTATTTATTTATTTATTTATTTTTGCGGTACTGGGGCTTGAACCCAGGGCCTCCCACCTGCATGCTTTGCAAGTCCTGGATTACTGAGCTTCACCACCAGCCCATGTTTTTTTTTTTTTTTTACTTTTTGAGACAGGGTCTCGCTAAATTACACAGACTGCCTCTGGTCTCCAACTTATGATCCTCCTGCCTCTGCCTCTCAAGCCACTGCGATTATAGGCATGTGCCACTGCGCCTGGCTACTTGACAAGAATTTTTTGAGCATCTTCTTTCTGGTAGGAAGTGTGCTAGATATTAGGGGTTGTCTCCAATTGTTTTTAAGTACCTACTGTTGGCATGGAAATGTCTTTGTTGAAATATACTAGAGACTGGTGTATGGTTATATGGTCATTTTATCCTTTCTAAGTTCTTTGCACTTGCTTTAGTTGGGTCTTGTAAATCAGTGTTATTTGGCAATAGGACACAGGAGGGCACCAGAGAACAAGAAACAAAATAAAATGAGACAAACCAAATAAATACATAAATAAAAAAATATTAAACAACAACAACAAAAAAAACCTAACCAAACAAACAATAAACACTAAATTTCTACTTCTGGCTCTGAGAGCTTGTTAATTTGTCACAACTCTGCAGTCTATTTCTACTGTCTTATTCTTTAAATACCATTAGGATTTTTAAATAGGGAGAGATTTCTGAACTTTCATTAAAGAAGGAAACTATTCCTTTCCCAAGCAATGCATGGAGATCAGGGAGCTGCATATGCATGACCGGACATGTGCAAAGAAAACCCAGGGATGGCCTTGTACACACAATGCTGCCTTTGGCCCAAGTAGATCATAGAGAAGAAGCCAGTCCCTTGAGCAGACTCACCAGCCACTGCAGCTCCAACTTGCCTACTAAGGCCTTTACTCCTGGCCCCTCAGCACACAACAGATCTCGTTGGTGTCAAGGACACAAGGGTATTATTGGTATTATTTAGGAAAAAGAATAAAGTGGGCTTAATCATTGACTTATTTCCATGTTCTTCCCTGTGCCTAGTGGAGGGCATTCAGGCATGTGAGCCACATGAGTCAGCTACCATAGCTTTGAGGCAACAGTGCTTTATAAGTTTCTGGCACTGAATTATGATTGCTATTGTTTTTGTTAGGTGCTGCTGAGTTGGTTCCCACTCATAGCAACCCTATGTACAGCAGAACTCATGCCTGGCACTATTGTTAGTGTTTCTGTGCTATTCATAGGGTTTTTCAATGGCAGGTTATTTGGGGAGTGGCTTGCCAGGTCCTTCTCCCTATCTGCAGCACCAGTTATTCCCAGAAGGTCTCCCATCCAAAGACCAGGCTGACCATGCTTAGCTTCCAAGATCTGGCAGGATCAGATGCTAGGGTGCTATGGGTGCAGGAATTATGATTAGAATCTGAATAACAGCCAAACATGGCATCCCTGACATCATAGTGTCAGCTCATGGTGTCACTATGAGATTGTGGCAGTTTATAGATGATAGTGATCAAAGAAAACACAATTCTTTTGACTCAAAGGGCTCTGGATGTATGTGCTTGAATGTATAAAGCCTTAGTCTGTTAAACACAATTCTTTTGACTCAAAGGGCTCTGGATGTATGTGCTTGAATGTATAAAGCCTTAGTCTATTAAACACAATTCTTTTGACTCAAAGGGCTCTGGATGTATGTGCTCGAATGTATAAAGCCTTAGTCTATTCATCTGGTTCTCAAAATCCTATGTATATATTTCCGATTATTTGCTAGTCATTTCCATGTGTGTATCCTGTCAAACTCAAATTCACGATGCTTTCAAAAGAGCTCATTAGTACTTTCTTCCAAACTCAACTCCTCTTTCTTTGATTCATTTAGAGTAAGTGGCTGAACACAGACCATTTGCTTCCCTGGGAGGGGTCAGAGGGAAGGGATGACAAAGTGACATGATGAAATTTTCAGGAGTGATGGATACATTTTCAACGTTATTGGGGTAATGATTTCATGATCTATCAGTATGTCACAGTTTATCAAATTGTACACGCTAAAGATTTGCAGCTCATCATGTGACAATTACGTCCAATTTAAAAGTAGATATTGTGGATAACATTCAGCACTGGGTATCCTGTAGGTTCAGCCTTGTTGTTGTTAGGTGCCGTGAGTCGGTATCCGACTCATAGCGACCCTCTGTACAAGAGGGGAAACACTATTGTCGTTGCTTCTCTGCCGTTCATAGGGTTTTCAATGGCAAACTGATTTTTGGGAGGGGGCTGCCAGGTCCTTCTCCTAAGCCTACAGCTTCTGGTGTTCCCAGGCGGTCTCCCATCCAGGTACTAACCAGGCCTGACCCGGCTTAGCTTCCCAGATCTGACAGGATCAGATGCCACAGGGCTACCGCTGCAGGCTAGATTCAGCCTTAGTTAACCTCAAAAGTTACTTCTTTCTTGATAGTGAGATCACTGAAGTCACTTCCCAGAATTTGGAGTTCCTGTTTTGTTCCTCATTGTAAGAGTTTGTCCACCTCACTTAAGTTTTTTGCACCTTCAGTCCCTTATCAAAGATAGAAAGGTTGAACTTGGTCATCTTCAAAGTGTCAGAATTTTAAGTTTCCAAAGTTCCTTTGATTTCCATTCAACAGGTTCATTTCACAAACGTTTTGGTGGTACCCATACTTATTCTGGCAATGTATTAACAGTGTATAAGTTGCCTAACCTACCCTCACAGTAGGTGATACCTTTGCTATTAAACATGCTTCTTTCCTTGCATCTGTCTTTGAAACAGCAGGGTCCACTGCTGGTAAAATATTTCTTTATACTAGCAAATTAGCCTTCTACATTGCACATAATAGGATTTAGGGTCCCAAATTTGTGTTCTCCTTTTCAAAATCTGAAAATAATTGGATATTGCTTGTTAGGTTGAAAAATCAAAATTTTTAGAAAGAAGTGAAAGAAAAAACTAGGAATAGAAATATTTCTTGTTAGGTGCCCTCGAGTGGGTGTCTGACATAGCGACCTTATGTACAACAGGTGACACACTATTGTCAGTGCTTCTCTGCTATTCATAGGGTTTTCAATAGTGGATTGATTTTTTGAGAGTGGAATGCCGGGTCCTTCTCCCAAGCCTATAGTATCTGGTGTTTTCAGGCGGTCTCCCATCCAAGGACTAACCAGGCCCGACCCTGCTTAGCTTCCAAGATCTGACAGAATCAGACTCCACAGTGCTATGGCTTCAGGCAGAAATATTTCTTCCAGAAATTTTAAAAGACTTTGGAGAAGGTATCTCTGGGAAATTCTCTACCCTTGGGGTTTTATAAATGAAATCAACTTTACACAGTGGCCTTAAGCTTAGGTTTACTGTTACAGAAATTTTGTAAAACGTTTAGTACATCCCAAAGCTCACAGCCCAACAACGTTCCTTTGAGAGGAGAATTACACAGTTTGTATCCAAAACCTAATGGCTTAAAAATCCAGATGACCCAGTGCAAGCCTTGCTTATTTCTAGGGAAGTTTACTTAGCAACATACCAGCACTGTTAAGTTGCTTAAAGGAATAATCTTTAACATTGAATAAACAAACACTTTAGAAGGCAGTCACATTTAGATAAGCGATTATTGTTATTGATCAATAGATTGGTGGAATTTTTGCTAATTTTTCAGTTGTCAATCTACATTGAATTGATCATGGAAAGGGCAAAGTCTGTGCTGAATCACTCCCTATATTATCTCATTTAGCCTTCGCTACATCACAGATGGTACCTAATATCAACAAAAACACATCATAGATGAAAGCAATTATTATTCTTACTAGATTGCAGCTTGGAGAGACTGAGGCTGAGAGAGATTTAGGCATCCATCCAAGGTCAGACAGCTAGTAATTACTAGAGCAGGAATTTTGAGCCAGATGTGGGTGGCTCAAAATCCTGTGTTCTTTCTCAGACCCCACTGGCTTATACTGATCGTGAGGCATTAGAAGTGTCATTGAGCTATTCGATCACCTGGTGTTCTGGTTTCAGTTTCTTACGGACATCCTGCTGGACTGCATGGGAGATTGTAGAACTGTGTTATATTCCTAGTGGCCCATTATCTCCATAAGCTCTCTGGACACCACCATGCACCAGGAAGAGTGAGTAATCCTATGAGGATGTACAGGACTCTCAGCTTTTCTTATTTGACATTAGGATTTATTTTTTCCTCCAGGGAGTTTTTGCACTAGTTTTAGAAGCTGAGTTTATTCTGGTTTAACAATAAGTAATTCAATTCTCTAGGGACTGTTTTCTCCTGTGCACACTTGAAGCCTCTATTTCCTATCTAAACTTCCTTTGTGAAATGTACCTTGCATGTCCTTGGCTGGACAAGGCAGTCAGGAGCTGGTTCTCTCTACCCCTACCTTACTCCTCAGCACTGTAGGATTTACCATTGAAGAGCCAGAGTGATTTTTCCTAATATGATAATATGATTGCATCAGTCCATGGAATATGTAGGAAATCACCTTGATATTCTAAGTACACTCAGGTCAGCTGCTCCAGAGGTCTTGGAGCAAAAAGGCTTATAAACCAAATTAAGATCGAAAGTTCTACAGTTCATTAAATCAATTTAAAGCACAGAGCAAAAGCAAGAAAAAAGAAATGAGACAGATGAACACATTTGGAATAATATGCAGTTGGGACACATAGCCTACACTACCTGAATCTTCGGTTGCACGCTGTTGATCTGTCTTGGTTCTCTCTCTGAAAAATCAGCCTTCTCTGATATTGGGGGTGGGTTTGTAAGAAAGTGATACAGCAGCTCGGAGACTACTGGGGTCACCACAGCATTGCCCTACTAGAGAGACATGGGTGAAATAAGTCTGGTTCCATCTATAGCTAACTGGCTAGCCTGATAACTATATACACATTAGAACTTTATGTCTCAAGCAGAGCAAGGGTGGGGCCAGAATGGAACCACCATGGGTGTTACCTTTGGGCTGACCAACTTAGGAATGACAGCTATCAATCACATATTGTCTGAACTTTGCAAGTATTTAGGGTTAACTCTGTACTTTCATTCCTTTTTGTGGGCAAATAAATTTCTTATTCCACTCTATTTCTCTGGGTTCAATACACACATGTCCTCTTTATTTTCTCTATGTGAAACAGGTCTCAGAGATTAGGCATTTGTTCTCTAGTCTTAACATATGTTATGAGTTTTACTCACTGTATTGGTTTCTGGTTGTTCTCTATAGCAAAATTAAATAGTAAATAACACAGCAAACACTCACTACATTCTTTGAAGATATTTTAAGAGGTCTTTTTGGACTAGAAGATGAAATGCAAACTTTTTAGCACAGTATAAAGATCTTCATAATATGCTCCTGGCTCCTTATTTAGATGCATATCTCATCTCTCATAAAAATGCTCTCCACTTCCCTACCACATAGAGCTTGTTCACCATTCCCCGAACTTAGGAATCTCTCTGAGCCTGTATGAATGGCAGAGCATGTTCTTCCATTTCTGTTTTACATTGGTCACTAGTTCTCGCTCATTCTTTAAGGAGCATTTGCTTGGCTATCTCTAGGAAGTATTACTTGAATACCACACAGTCTTTCCAACACAAAACCTAGATGGAAAGGTATACAAGTGCACATGTGTACATATCCATACACACACACATACACATCCCTTCTCCTTCTCATTATATACCTAACGTACATTTTAAACAGTATGTACTAGTACTAGAATGCTTAAAACATCATATAATTTTTGTAACTATTGTCTTTATAAGCTTTAAATAACTTTGATCCTGGAATCATAACATATTTCTTCTTTTATCTCCAATTACTAATCAAGTTGACCATGTTATAAATGAGTCAGATTTGATGAGTTATTGAATTAATGAGTAATAACAAAAAAAAGTTAGTATATAATCATTGGGTAGATATTTGTTCTTAGAGAAAGGAGAATTTTTATACTTGACATCTTAAAATCCAATATTTTTGAAATATTTGCCTTCATTTTCTCCTTGGAACTTGTCCCACAAAACATGACTTACTCGTATTACTAAAGTTTTTATCACTGTAATATATTTTTATAAATGAGCAATAACAATTAGCACTAATCTATGGGGCACTTGTATACACTGTATACAAAGCTAGGTATTAGAACTTATCCTCTGTTCCCAAGGGAACTGATGGGGTCATGACACATCACGAACAGTGGCTAGGATTATGGTTCTCTAAGAGCATATGCAGCCTCAAACAGGATATTGTTGTTGAGTGTCAGTGAGTCATGCTCACTGACTCAGCAAATAGAGGTCCCAGGGGTATTATTCTATTCCTATCATTAAGGTCGACTCTACTTTGAGGAAACAACTCTTTCCCAGTCATTTTTTTAATGTCCTCCAGGTTGGGGGGGTCATTTGACACTATTTTTTGACAGTACTTCTCTACTATTCATAGGGTTTTCAATGGCTAATTGTTTTGAGAGTCAGCTGCTGGGTTCTCCTAGTCTCTTTTAGTATGGAAGCTCAGTTGAAACCTGTCCACCATGGGTGACCCTACTGGTATCTGAGATATGAATGGCATAGCTTTCAGCATCACAGCAACACACAAACCCCTGCAGCACAACAAGCTGGAAGAAGTGTGGAGGTAAAACAGGATACCTAGATGTTAAGCACATAACCACCTTCTCTCTCTGTTTCCATGTTAGAGGAAGTTTGTTGATTCACAATTTGAATTTCAAGTCACATGTCCATTACTACATTTAAAATACTTTTATGCAAATGCATGTTGAATAATTATATTGCCTAAGACTTAGACCAGAAACTTATAAAGATAGGCACAGTTTCTGGCTTCAAGGAGTTTGCAATCAATATTATCTCAAAATCAGGAAATAGGTTACTGAGACCAGGGTAACCCACTGTGAAACTCACTGTGGGGGCGGGGAGGGCATGACTCTGAGTTTCCATAGATATTAAAGGCATGTCCCAGTTAATGTGAGATACCTGCATAATAAAATACTCTTATATACAAATTGCTCCTCCCCTAGTGGCAAGTCCAGGTCTTTACCTTACCTCATTCATGGCACTCTCCAAGATTCCTCTGCCACCTCACACATAGATCCCTTATTCTCAACCAGATCAAAGAAACGTGAGTTCAAAATAACATCTGTAATTCCTCTACCAGGTTGGTTTCCCCAAAACTCTACTCTGGCTTCCTCACAAGCAGCACAGGTCACACAGACCTGCTTGAAGTCCTACTATCATACACAAAAATTCATCACACATCCAGAAGGTGGTTTAGGAAAATAGTAAAGGCTTGATCCTCAAGTAAACCTGGCTTTGGATGTACTTATGAGGCAAATTGCCCTTGGGGAAGGTATTTTAACATCACTATATCTTACTTTGATCATCTATAAAATGGAAGCACAATGCTTACACCACAGTGTTGTGAGGATTAAATATTAAGCCCTGATACAAAATAGGTCAGTGATTTCATACCCTATTATCCACATTGGTTTCCCACAGCTCTTCAACTTGGCATCCCCATGCCATCTCTAGGATTATCTCCTTATCCTCTGAAAGAGACAAGGATCCTGCTTTGGTATTGTCATTCCAAAAGACTCACCATTAGCAAAAGAGAAGAGACATCATTTAGAGCAGCAGTCGCCCACCTTTTTGGCACCAAGTACTGGTTTTGTTGGTCTGTGGCTTTGGGTTTGGGGACCTGGGGATTTGGAACCTCTTATTTAGAGTTTTAGAAAATCTGAAAAATCTCACTTTTGGGTCAGAGGGTAAAAAGAATTACGAGATTATCTTCTAGTGGTAGTGGATCAGTGCTGAGTTGAAGGTAATAAATAGATCTTCTTAGTAGACAGTGCAGTGAGGTGCCAGTATAGCATAGGAGTTCTGAATATGGGCTCTGGAGGCAATGAATATCACTTGTCTAATACAAGCCAACCGAGTAGGATGCAGGAAGCTCTTTCCTTCAAGTGTGGAATCATCAGTCACCATATGCCCTTCACAGCTTTCTCAGGAGCCTCTCAATTCCTCTGCCTACAACATCTTTTCTTCCTTCCCCACCAACTAGCTTGTCACAAGCAGCCTTCTGAACTGAGGCTCTTTATTTATTCTGCCCTTCCCCATGATTGTTGTCAGTCTTGTGCTTGATTCTTAATTCTTCCTGCCTTCATACTAAAACTCTATTCCTAGCCATAGGAGCCACCATGAGTGATACAGAGGTGGAAGAATCTCTGATACTTTCATGTCAGACATAACGTATTTGGAAAACAGCAGTAACGGTTTCACCAAAGTTCACTGAAATATACATTTGAAATGATTTTTCCAAGTAGGATTGAGAACTAGTAGGCTTCCAAATATACTAGATTGGGGAATTGACAATCTTGAAGGGATGACCTTGGAAGAAAGCAAGTTGTTGAATAAAAAAAATATCTAGGAAAAAACTTGGAAAAATCTAAAATAGGAAAACAGAGTTTAGGAGACAAATAAAAGTTATCAAAGGGCAAATCATAGATCAAGTTATACTTGATATCATATGATGGGTGATTCAGGGAGTAATGCACACAAAGAAAAGGAACACAGGTTGGAACAGTGTGGCACATTAGAAATAAGTAATGAACATAGAAAGAGTCAAGAGTCGGTTGGAGGGTGGATTTCATATCAAAGTTAAAAAATGTGAGAAATCCATGAGAAGGTCATGTCAGTGATCAGGGAAGTTTGGTGTTGAAAGAACGGGAAGATGTTCATTGAACTTTGCAATTTGCAGAGTATTAGTAACTAAATAGAGCAAGTACCTGTTGAAAGATGATTGGAGAAAACTAACGGGGCAGAAGGAATGAACACTCAACAGCAGTAAACAAGAGTAACTGGACTTGAGAGGATGAGCTCCCTAGTGTAGGCCACTCCCAAGTGTCAGGGTGGATGAGGGAGTAAGCCGAGTAGAAGGGGCAGGGACCAGGTCAGGGCTGTTGTGAATGGGCAAAATCTGAGGGTGTCTAAAGGAAAGATCTAACAAACATCTGAAGGTAGAGAAAAGAGGAGATAATTCTTAAAATGAGATTTCAAAGAATGCAGAAGGAAGAGGAAATGAGAGGGGAATTTAGTTGGACAGGATGGGAGAATCCTTAATTTGATAATGAAAGGATGGATGTTGGTTACGTTTATGAATTTAAGAAGGGATTTCACACAGTCATTCAGCAAGCAACCCCTGATGTGTAGATGCAGATATAGAAATTTAAGCCACAGCTTTCAGGTTACCTCTAATCTTGTTGGGGATATGGATGACTGAAGAATTAGTTTACAACACCATGAAATAAACCACAAGAGTGCTGATGGGGGAGTCAATGGCAGGCAGTAGTGAGAGAGAAGTTCAAGCATTTCCATGTGAGTTTCAGGATGGGTTGGGAGAAAATGGAAGTAATGTAGGAGAACAGGGATTGATCAAGACTTGTTTTATCAAGGATCAAGACTGAACTTTCAGAAATATCAAATTTGGGAAATTTGAGTGAATATTTGTTGATGGAATGGAGCCTAATAGAGCCATTGACTTAGTTTCTTCTGAGGGGCAGAACAAAAGTTTTTAGAGTTGATAGTTTCCCTCTTGCTCCAATAACTCAAGGGCTAGAATAGCCTCGAGTAGGAGCACAGTCAACAGTTTACCATAAAAAAAGCACTGGACTGAGAGTCACACTTGGGGACCTAATGGACTTGGAGTCAGACTTGGTGTTGTGATTCAGTTTAGTAAAATGAAGGATTGTTCTCCATTTTTCCAAAGTGTGGTTTCAGAATCACCTGTATAGTGGGTTGAATGTTGTTGTTAGGTGCCATCAAGTGGGACCTGATTCATAGTGACCATATATACAACAGAATGAAACATTACCCAACACTGTGCCATGCACATGATTTTTTGTTGTTGTTGATGTTGGAGCCCATTGTTATAGCCATTGTGTTTCTTCTCATTCTGAGTCATGCCACATCAGCAAAAGGAGGTCCCTGGGGCTTTAGCCCATTCCCATTATTAAAATTGACTCTACTTTGAGGAGACTGTTCTTCCCCAGTTGTTTTTTGAATGGGAAGCTCATTTTCTAGCACTGTATTTGATAGTGCTTCTCTGCTGTTCATAGGGTTTTCAAGGATTGATTGTTTAGGGAGTGGGCTGCTTGATCCCTCTCCCTGGTCTAGAAGTTCAGCTGAAACCTGTCCACTGTGGGTGGCCTTCCTGGTATCTGAAATAGCAGAGGAATAGCTTTCAGCACCACAGCAATACCTAAGCCCCCACAGCAAGACAAGCTGATAGACATGTGGGAGAATGTATTGAATAGTGTTCCCTGAACATTCATGTTTACCCAGAATGTGACCATATTTAGAAGTAGGGTCTTTGCAAATGTAATTGTTTAAGATGAGTTTGCCCTAGATTAGGGTGGACCCTAACCTGGATGGTTAGTATGTGTCTCAGGAGAGGAGACATAGAGAAAAAGGCCATGTGAAGACAGAGGTAGAGAGTTAAGTAATCCTGCTACAAACCAAGAAACACCAAGAATTGCCTACAACCACAAGAGCTGGAAAGAAGCAAAGAAGTATTCTTTTCTAGAGTCTTCATCACCTCTTAATTGCAGAATTTTGATCTCTAGAACTGTGAGAGAATATATTTCTGTTGTCCTAAGCCACCAAGTGTCATTGCAGTCACCTAAAAAAATAAATGAAAACTGCATCAAGAATAATTGGGATCTTATTAATATATCATTTCATAGAACTCATCCTGGAACTTCTGAATCAGACACCCTGAAACTACAACCCTAGAATCCAAGTTCTCAACATTACTCATATGTACTACTCATATGTACTTATGAAATCCAAAATATGAGACAGGCATGGTGGCACACACTTGTAATCCTAGCAACACAAAAGGGAGAGGCAGGGAGATCACAAGTTCAAGGCCAGAGACAGCCTATGTAACTTAGTAAGACCCTGACTCAAAATAAAATGGGCTGAGGATGCAGCTAAGTGGTAGAGCACTTGCAAACTATGTACAGACCCTGGGTTCCACCACCGGTACTGCAAAGAAGAAAAATTAAAATGTAAGAACCACTGTCCTAGATGTCTCCTTGAGAGCTCTAAAAATTTGAAAGTTACAATGCCAGGACTATTTGAGGCATATAGATGACACACTCTACCATGAGTGAAGTGTGATAGTTGCCTTTTGGTGGAGATGACAGAGGACTTTATTAAAGTGAAAAAGATGACTAGGTTATTTTTAAAATACATTCTTCTAAACATTTTGTTTCTGTATTCTGGAAACATCTTAAAAACCTTAAGAGTTTTATTTTTCTGGAAGAGGGATTTACCTCTGAGCAATTTGACAAATAGATTTTTCCTAATCTGTTTTCTTCCCTGTCATTTTCTCAATAGGTTTTGTTCTTCCACCGTTTTATTTTGCCTTTTTTCTTGTCTACCTTTCTTCATGCTCTATCCACTTAGAAATTAAAGTCATATCTATTGTATACATTAGTTTAATAGTTTTATATTTCATGCATCATTTGCAAAATATTTCACCCTCAGGTTTCAACTTTATAACTTTTAGCCACCCTTGATATATGTCTCAGCTGATAGAAGTTATATAGTGTAGCTGTTGTTGTTGTTAGGTGCTGTTGAGTCAGATCCAACTCATAGTGACCCTATGTACAGCAGAACAAAATATTACTCCACACTGTGCATGCCCATGATGTTTATCATTTGAGCCCATTGTAGCAGCCACTATGTTTCTTCTCATTTGAGTCATGCCATAGCAGCAAATGGAGGTCCCATAGTGTGGTAGTAAAAGGCAAAAGAGAACTAGGGTGTCTGGGTTCAAATCTCAACATTTACTGGTTATATGACTTTGAAAAATTGACTAGAGTTCTTTCTGCTTCAGTTTCTGCAAGCATAAAATATGCATATTAAAGGGTCTATGTATCCGTTAGTGTCGCCCAGTTATGTTTCAGTGACAAATATTTCCCTGTAATCTTAGAAGCTTAAAAGAATAGAGCTTCAGTCCTCACCCTTATTAATATCCATCAGGATTCTGCCACCATGCTGCTTCATATCCTCTTCTTTCTGAATCCTGGCTAAAGAAGCAGACCCAATCTGTCACATCCTGGATTTGTGACAAAGGGGAGAGAGAGCCAGTAGAGCCATGCAATAACTCTTAAACTTACTAAGTGGCCCAAGCCATTTCCATTGCCTTGGCTATGAAGCAAATCACACAAAATGGCTGAAATAATGGGGTGAGAAATATAATCCCTTAGGAAGGATGGATTATTAGGAAGGGGATGATAGGAAGAGACAGCAAATATTGTCAAAAACAGTGTCATAAAATGTGACAACCTTATGGAATAGCTGTAATACCAAAAAGTTGATATATACAAGACACTCAGAATGTTTCTAGTGACCAGTGACCAGTAAGCATAATATAAATGCTATCTGTAGATGCCAAAGACAATAGTATTGAGAGTTGAGAAGGATACAGAAATATAGGACTTGGTCTATGCCTTATGGGTTCAGTGTACTCCTACATTACATATTTGAAGAGACAAGGAGAGTTAATGACTCCAACTTTCAGATGGACTAGGTGCCCCACCACTAGGACACCTAGTGAACACCTCTGTACCTATTGCTCCAACAGAGTGGACTTTTGTGTGACTTCCTTTGTAGATTATGAGCTCCTTGCAAGCAGTAATCATTGGCTCTCCTTTAGTTTTCCACCTCTAAACCTTCCCACAATGTCTACATAGTACCTCCTGAACTTTGTGTATGTATATGTGTTGCTATGTCCCCTGCCTACTCCTCAACTTTTAAATTAAACTCATCTTCATTTATACAGCCTGGAAGTAGAATGACACTTTAAGAGGAACTGTTTCCTTCTCCTTGATGGCCCTGTCTTCATCAGGAATTCAGGGTGCATGCACAAAGCAGGCTGAAGTTGACTTCCATGCTGTGTTCAAATGTTGCACAAAGACATTAAGACAGCACATGGAAATTAGTTGTGTTTGCCAAGGTATAGTCTGCATGCCTTACACATGGCCTCAATGTTATACTTGGAGCCAGCATTATTTACATTTTACTTAAGGAGGGACAAATAAATTTGAATTAAATACTCTTGATTATTTGTGTTGATGCTCTGGTTTTAATTTTTTTCCTCCATGTATTTGTCTTGCAAGTTTAATTTAGTAGGCGGGACAAAGGGATGATATTTCTAGTGGGATGGAGAGTTAACATTTCTCATGTTTTCAAACCTCCATTCAGATTATTTTAGAAAGAAAAATGATCATTATCTTAACCCCAGAATACAGTAACAGTTCTCCTAATCCAGGCTCTTAGACACTGGAGTTGCATAAACCAAAAGTTAAGAGAATAAGAGAGACTAACCAGGTAATAAGACCATTTTATGTGGCAACTGCCTGTGTCCACAGAGGGTGATAAGCTAATTTCATCAAGTTTATAAGCCCATAGGCCTTGTAATTATCATTGCAATGAGGTAGGCTATAATGTCTCTCTTTTTCTATTTTTACCTTAGATTTAGTAGTTTCTATTGTGCAGAGGATGTACTGAAAACATTAGGATTGATCTGGAGATGCCATCTTCACATAACTCTTTGTATTGAGATGCTTTTAAAACACAATTACGGTATCTTTATATTTAAAATATGTTCACTTTCAGAATTTGGTAATTATTTGGAAACAATTATTTGGAAGGAATCTGGGTATCAAGATCATACCTCCACTTCCCACACCTGGGTGGAACTTCTGGCTTGAATATCCCTAGGCTATTTAAAATGATGGTGTCTCACGTTCTCAGAAGTCCTCTGTGGTCTGCAGGGAGAGCCCTGTGATGGCCCTTGTAGACATATGCTAATTCCTCATAGGATCAGGAGTTGGTCATACTTGGGGGATTTGCAACCATAGTACCTCAGTGTGCACTGAATGCTAATAACAGCTGTTCCCTCTGGGCTGTGTGGACTTCAGGTAGCTAGTCTATAAGTTAATGGGAAAAGCTCTATTCATGGAGTCATGAAGCTGGTATTCTTGACTTAATTTCACAATTTAATGGCTTTGTGACCTTGGGCAAGTCACTTAACTTCTCTGAATCTCATCCTATATAATTGAAATTACCTATACTTGTAGTAATATTTGAGTTCCTGCATGGGAAATGAGTGCTTTATATATTGTCTTAATTTTATTTCCCTAAAAAGCAGAATCTGAGACAAAGATTTAGGTCAGGGGTACATCTGAGAGTGGACCCCAGAAACAGGAGATAAGGAGTAGGGAGAGTGGACAATACAGGAAGAAGCAGCATTATGAGTGCCCATGACCAAATTTCCTACTGTGAACACTCCCAAGGTATTCCAATAAATGTTTCCCAGAACTGTCTGCCTAAAACACTGGAAGTTGGGGTACTCGTCCATTAATTCTGCCTCACCTGCATTTTTGACAGTGCTCCTTAGTTTGCCCTGCTCTTACTTCTTGGTTGCTGTTCATGTAGGCAGGGCAGGAACTCAACTTCCGAGAAGGCCCACTGTTGGCCCTGATTAGGGTAAGGAACCATCAGACTGGGCCTGAATCCACAGCAATTGTCATCTGTTCCTGCAGCTGAAATCTGAGACCGGCTGATGGGATGTGATGCCAGCCTACAAAAGTATTGGCTTTCCACAAATATGATGGGATTTCAGTCTTTGTCCTTATTTTCCACATACACATTCAAGTTCTTTAGGCTTTATTAGTAGTTCTTTATGCTAGGTAGCCTGCAGCCATACCACTGTGGAGTCTGATCCCATCAAATCTCAGAAGCTAAGCAGGGTGGGGCATGGTTAATACTTGGATGGGAGACCATCTGGGAACATCAGCTGCTGTAGGCTTCAGAGAAGGACTGGGCAACCCACTCCCAAAAGACAATCAGCCATTGAAAACCCTATGAATAGCAGAGAAGCATGACAATAGTGTTTTGCCTATTGTATATAGGGTCATTACGAGTTGGACACCAACTTGACAACATCTAACAATAATAATATGCTAGGTTTGTAACCTCATCTTGCAAAGACATTAGAGAAAACAAATTGAAATCCTACTCTTCAAAGTCAGATTTTCTGTTTCATAGTTAATAGTATTCCACCATCTCTTCCATGTCCCTTACCCAGCCTCACCTTGCTCCTCCTCCAATCACTAGACTAGATAAAACAGGGAAAAGCTATAAGAACAAACACAGAATAATGGGGAGACACACTGAGCTTCCAGGAACTAGTATCAATTGTAACCCATGCCAGGTAGGAAATACTCATAATTCTGTGAACTTGACAGGTTGAGAAGCTTACTCTGCCTCTTGATTTGTAAAGATGATGTGTCATATATCAGCTTCATGAAACTAAATAAGATCTCATGTGCAAAGCAACTGGTACCTATTTATATATGTTACACTCACTCCTTTTTTAGTTTCCCTGAAAGCTACATTTTTTTCTATTGTTGTTATGTGCTGTCAAGTCAGGTCCAACTCATAGTGATCCTGTGTACAACAAAATGAAACACTCCCCAACACTGTGCCATGCCCAGCACTATGTCAGTGCTTCTCTGCTGTTCATAGGGTTTTGGATGGGTGATTGTTTCAGGATTATTTCAAGTGTGCATTGCCAGGTCCTTCTCCTGTTTTTGTGGTGCTGGGAGTTGAACTCAGGGCCTCAGAGAGTGCAGAGTGAAACTCTACCAACTGAGCCAAACCCCAGCCCCCAATTTTTTTCTAGCCTGGAAAAAAAATACATTTCAAAGGAAAATTGGTGACTTAGTTTTATTTTTACCCACTGCCTATTGTATTTCAGTTCCAAGTTTTTCTAATTCACTTTAATAGCCAAAATGCAATGGGTCGTTCTCTTGCTCCAATTCCTGTTTTTTCTTCCATCTTCAATATATTTATTTTCATCTATTTCTGTGTATTCATTTATTATGAATTACTATATTGAATATCTTCTTGAATTTGTCAAACCCATCCTGTTGCTAAAAAGAGTATGTGGTTCTTTTCCATATTTTCCATTTCTCAGTCTGTTTACTTATTTATTAATTTATTCATTTCTACATTGTGTGGGTGAGTGTGTGTGTGTGTATGTGTGTGTGTGTGTGTGTGTGGTAGTATGGAGTGGAACCTAGGGCCTTGAACATACTTTGCAAGTGCTCTACCACTAAGCTTCACCTCCAGCTGACTTTAATTTTTTTCTTTTATTTTGAGACAGGTCTCACTAAATTGCATAGGCTGCGTCTGTCCTCAAAATTACAATCTTCCTGCTTCAGCCTCCTGAGTCATTGTCAGTTCTATATTTTTATGCCCTAGTTTTTTTCTGGTGCATGGATTTCCTTCTTTGTACAAGGTTCTATGCTTAGCTGTTGGGATTATAGAGGTAGTACATTCTCCCTCAGAGGACATAGATACTGCTGCAAAAAAATATGCAATACAAGGGACAATGTAATTATTTGCACAGCTAAGGAAGAGCTGAATTATTGGGAAGGTGAACAGTTGGCATGGATGGAAATAGGTTATGAAAGTAATGAAGAGAGATGGAGGTAAGGTGTATTTTGCCTTTCTTAATTTCTATTTAAAGAAAAATGTTATTTATTAGGCCTTTTCATTCATAATTTGATTGATATTTTTTATTCTGCCTCCTAGGACAGAGAGGTCACTTGACAAGGAAAAAACTTAAATTGGAGAACCATCAAGGGCAACAGAGAGAAGGTTTTAGTGCATGTTCTGGTTAGACTCTTTCTTTAGGTCAATTTACCTCAGCTTCAAATCTGTGACGTCAGTGTCATCAAGCAGATCCCATAGTTAGAAAGACCCTAAAGCACTGTCGCGTCTTAAATCATCAAAAAGGTCTAATTTCTGTGAGTCATACCATGACAACAGTGGGAATAATTCTAGTATATTATACAATTTTTAAAATAAATTGGAGTAGAAACAATATCCACACGATCTTTCTGGCTATCAATGAGCAAATTTCCTCATTTTTTGAAAAGTCCCTACATGGAGAGAGATTATCACAAGAAATCTTGAGACTGTCCTCAGCACACTACTGGTAAGCAGGCTGTAAATCTATAGTTTAAGGGGAAGGTTTGACAGCAAACTGGGGACAAGATTCCTTCTCACTTTTGTGGAGTCATTTATTCCATTTGATATATATCTTCTCAGATGCGTTCCATTTCAAAATAAATATGCCCCATTCTCCTAGCTGAGATAAATAGGTTCATTTTACACTGTGATCACAATGTAGAGATCTTGTGGAATGGGCCATCTGTGTTTGCTTTGTTAATGTTAGAGGCACCCTTGTTCCACTCCTAAGGTATGGGCTAGAGTGCTTAACTAAAACCATGCAGGAGAAATGAAAGGAAGGAAGGAGGGATGGAAGGGGAAATAAGAGGGAGGAAAGAAGGAAGATGGCAGCAGCCCAACAATCTTGTATCATCAGTAGATGGTGGTGGCCTTGTTGTTGTTGTTGTTGTTAGGTGCCTTCAAGTCGGTATCCGACTCATAGCGACCCTCATAGGGTTTTCAATGGCTGACTGTTTCGGGATTGCCTTGGGAGTGGATTGCCAGGTCCTTCTCCCATTTATGTGGTGCTGGGAATTGAACTCGGGGCCTCAGAGACTGCAGCACAGCGCTTTACCAACTGAGCTAAATCCCAGCCCAGTGGTGGCCTAAGGTACAAATTAAAGTTGTAGTAAGAGGTGGTCAGTGAACCTACATTCACACATCTCAACGGCAAGTAGCTACCAGGACCTGCTATCAGATGTGACCAATGCTAGGTAGAAAAGTCACAGTGACAGAAGCAGGCTCCCCTCACTAACAGGAGCTGTCATGTCTTACTTTTCCAGGAATCTTTCCCTTTCCTGTTGAGTTTGCTTCCAGCTACACAGGTTCTCAGGCAAAAACCTGGGAGTCAACAGTGATTTCTCTCTTTCCTTCTCCCACTCTCTCTCCTATTCCCAATCCAACCTCCTAAACAAGTCTGGAAGACCTGTTGACCCTGCTTCTAAAATACATCCCAAGTATCAACACTTCCATTTATTTCTACCGTTCTCCTTAGTCCAAGTCACTTTGACCTCTTCCCTTGAATAGTCTCCTAACAGTTTAGCTCGGTTGATAGAATGCTGCTCCACACTCTCTGAGGACCGGGCTTCCATCCCCTGCACTGCAGAAATGGGTGAGGGATGTGGCAGTCCACTCCTGATGCAATCCTGAAACAATCAGCCATTGAAAACTCTATGAGGGTCACTATGATTCAGACCTGAGTAGAGGGCACCCAACAACAACAACAACAACACAACATATCTCCTTATTTCTGGTATTGGCCTCTTTGGTCAAATGTACCCATAATAGCTAGAACTATATTTAAAACTTAGATCATATAACCCCTTCACTTAAAACTTTCCAATTACTTCCACTTGTCTTTAGGACAGCATTCAGATTCTATAGCAAGTTATCTAGGGTCCATGTGATCTGGCTCTACCTACCACAGCAGCTTCTCTCCTGCCACTCATTCCCTAGGGCACAAGCTCCAACCACATGAACTGTTTTTGTTCCTCCTACGTGTCAAGATCACCCTGTACCATCTCAAGATCACTTGGTCTCTTTGCAGCCTCAGGCATTTGCATGGTTGGCTTCTCTCAAGTGTACTTCCTTTAGAGAAGCCTTCTCTGACCACCTCACTTAATAGTTAATCCATCTAACCAGATACTCAGGATGAAAATAGAGAAGACATGTTAGAGAGACCTTTTTAGAACTTACTATAAAATAATCATTCCTCTTTCCCAGCCCGTCACCCCCAATCGCTTTTCATCAATTTACCCTGTTTTCTCTTCCTTGTGAAACTCCACTCTAAAATTGTCATATTCCTTAAATTGTGTATTGCCTTTCAGATTCTCTCATCCTACATGAGACTGTGAGCCCTGTGAGGTCAGGGATCCTTTCTGTCTTGTTTATCTTCTTATCCTTAACACCCCATCCCAATCCCAATGCTCAATTACCATTTGTTAGATACATAAATAGATAGTCTCTGTAACATTCTACTACAGGTGAGTGTGCCATTAGCCCTGTGAGAGCAGAGGATAAGTCCTAAGGAGAAAGACGTGTGTTCTGTAGCTGAACATGTTGTATATGTCAGACTCTATGGTAGGTTTGCTTATTATTTCTTAGGTTTTTAGTGTGTTTTGGTTAGAAGCAGGTTCTCCAAAAGGGTGTCCATGCTCAGATTGAACAGCTAGGTCATTTGTCTTTTTCACATCTCATTAGGAAACATTTAATTTTCTTTTTCCTGGTACTGAGGCTCAAACCCAGGGATTCCTAGATGCTAGACAAGCGCTTTGAGCTGCATCTGTAGCCCTGGTAGACTTCTTAATAGAAGACTTGCAGAAAGCTCTCTCTGCCTTCCACCCTGATTGTGGGAAGTACCACAGCTCTCTCTGAGACTTGAGGACTCTAATGAATGTGGAATGATCTAGTTGAGGTGTTTTGCTAAACATTCTGAAAACAGAATGACTTAAAACTGTTTCCACTGAAAAGGCCTGCTTTAAAAATGAGTTTATAGCTGGGTGCAGTGGTACATGCCTATAATCCTGGTGACTCAAGAGGCACAAGCAGGAGGATCACAAGTTGGAGACCAGAGGCAATCTGCATAATTTAGCAAGACCCTGTCTCAAAAAGTAAAAAAAAAAAAAAAAAAGGGCTGAGGATGCAGCTCAGTGGTCCAGCACTTGCAAAGCATGCAAGCATGAGGCCCTAGGTTCAATCCCCAGTACCAAAAAAAAAAAAGAGTTTATAAAAATGCTTATGTCAATTTATACCAACAAGACAAAAGCAAACACCTCCTCAATCAGTTTGGGATTATGAACCCAAAGAAAACAACTCAAAATTAAAATTTTGTGGGCAGAGAATGAGATACTTTTTTCCTATTTCCCTGTCCTCCTCCTCTTTCATTAGTCCCATTCCCCTCCTTCTTTACCCCTGGACCATCTATTCTCTCTGGGGAGGATGACTGAGAAAGTATATGGTGCTCTGGGCTTAGTAGAATGCTCAGCTAGTCTAACTGAAGGTGCTGGTGGAAGTGAAGGTAAGTGTTCTCTTTTATAAATATCTTTGGTGTTCTTTAACTATAACATGGTCACTCATTTCAGGCATTTACTTGCCATATCATTTAGATGTATAGTTATGAGCATGTTTCCCTATATCTTTCTATGGGGGTATATTTCATAGGTATTATACATTGTAGGAAAATTTTGATTCATATGAAACAATTGTAAAGGGAAATCAAATTACCACTTCTTTTCCCTTTTTGTTTAAATAGAAAAATGTTCAGGTAAAGCAAAGTAATTATAGTACAGCTGATGCTCTCTCCTCCTCCACCTTTAATCAAACAGAAACATTCCTCAGTGTTCCCCACCCATTTCTGGAAATAGCCCTTTGAGGCACATGGAAGGAATTTCTATTCCCTGCATATGAGCAAAACCATCTAGTTTAGCTCATTGGGTCAAGTCATAGAAATATATAGACAAAAAATGTGTGTTGGGGTCAACTTTGTAGTTTTTCTGGTTATATTGCTCCTGGGGGGAATAACAAATTCATGTACAGTGAATGGTCTGTTTTTTTAAAAGCCTATATAGGCTTAAAACAAAAGCCACTGTTCATCTTCTGAAAGTGTGTGCCTTTAGTAATGCCCAAACACAGATTTTTATCATACATTCCCACTTTCTGTCTGCCAAGAGAGGGAAGAATGTGCTAATATCTGAGTGTCATCTTCCTCCAAGCAAAGAGCAATAATTTTTCTTCTAAAGTGAACTTTTCTAGTGCTTTATTTTACTATTGGTTCTAGCTTCTTAAAGAAATAGAACTTTCAGAGTGCTACTGTTAAGACAGGTGAAGAAAACAATCTAGTCAGTGTATTTCACCCATGATTCCTTGTTTACTATCTCCCATTCATCAGAGAATGAGGCCATCTTCCATGAGACAAAACCTTTGATGCTAAATGAGATTCCAGTGAGGGCAGATTCCAGTGTGGGTATTTAGGTAGTGTTGCTAAGATGATTCACTAAAAGCTCTTTGTTCTATAATAATAAAGAATTCAACATTCCACTCCTATAAGCTTCTGTATACCAGAAATCTTCATCTATGATTATTTTCTTCTTTATTTCAGGCATGAGTATCATCATCTGAGAAATTCAGCTAAATCGTACCAGATAATTTATAGTTTTCCCTCTTCAACTCCAGTAGTGATGGACTAAGCAGTCTAAAGATAATCAAAGGATTTTCTTATGATCAATATTTATTACTTAGGAAAATGTATAGATGTACAGGAAAATACATCTACACAAACATCTAATATGTACCCAATTGCAGATCATAGTTTTCCTAGTTACTAAAAAGAGAACAGTACCAGAAAATTTATGGCCTGGATTATTTTTTTAAGTTCTTGCTATTTCCATCCATTTTAAATTCCAACTTAAAAAATATTTTTCTCCTTTCTGTTTGGACTCTCCTCTACTCACAGCAAAGAAACTCTTTATTCTCACTGTTTCACTGTTGGTGCTTCATTAGCTTTTCTCTAGAATCAGCCAGAGGAAATCCTCCCTGGACTAGGTAAATTCTGCTTTGAAAACATTATAGTTTATATGCTTCAACCTTCAGCGTGCGTCTGCCTCTTGCATCACTTATCAATCCAGTTTTATGCCTGGCCCACAGATTAGCTTTGCCCCTTCTCTTTGTTTGCCTAGATTTAGAGCTGAGTTTAAAAATTACTTTTTTTCTTTCTTTAGTAGGATGAGTTGACCTTTTGGCTTGATGAAGGACAAATACCATTGATATTTATTTACTTATTGCTTGAAAACAAATATTGAATGAGATTCCCCCACCATTTTAATAAGATGGATGTGATTTCTTTCTACTTGTAATGAGAATTAGTGGCATTGGTATATGATATGTAACTAAATTGTAGGACATAAGTTTCGGTAATTTTTTCACATTTTTTGTTACAGGTCATCACATTCTAAAACTTCAGGATCAAATGGATAGTTAAATTTTTGTGTTTAAATCTGTCTACCATGAACAATTCCAGAGTACCATAAGTGCTGAAATACCTGTAAAACGTTACCATCATTTAAAACATGTTGGGCTGAGACAAATCTTGTTTTATAACTCTGTAGTTAACATGATGCTTAAATAGAGTGTCCCCACACTTACTGCATCTGTGCTTATCATTCTCTCTCTTATCTTGTACCCAATCATAAAAATTAAGTGATGTGCAAAAAAAGTTGCCTAAAGAACAGATGCTACCTTATAGGAGATGTTTTAAATAGCCTTTATCTGTAACAGTTCTGACTCTGTAGCCAGTATTTCTCCACATAGTTCTTTACTTTCTTCTTTCTTATTGAAGCATTTGCATGTAGAGTAAAGAGAATAAAAAACATAAAAACTCAAAGGCAAATTTGTTTGTTCTGAGAACATCTGTTCTTGTTATAGAGTATCCAAATGATGTGGTCCATTTTCTCTCAATGCCCTCTCAGTATGCTGTTGTGAAGGCGATGGCTACATCAGTCTTGGCCTTGAGTTGGAGGAGATAATCAGCAGTGCTAGCTAATGAGTTGACATGTAGGGAAAATTCTTATAATATAGAAATTTAAATAATAATAAAGACAAGCATGCTTGCAGGACAAGCTGAGATTAAATACAAAGTGGTTTATTACAGAATTATTTTTCCTAAGATTCATTTCCTAAGGAGGATTTTATGGCACTAATGCCCAATTTTTAATACAGTGGGTCCACATCAACTTTTTTCACTGAATACTTAGGATTTTTGTCAATTTGGGTTGTACCTAGAGTGTGGACACATTCTGAAAAAAAATTAAATGCAAATTATTTGCTGTATACATTGTACTTAAAACAATCCTTTCATTTAAATAGTTTATTTTTCAAAACAATTTCCCCAAATTTAACTAATACCATAACTCTCATAACGAGCAGAAATAGTACAACTAATTACTCAAAAGGTGCAGTTTATAATCACCCAGAGATTTCTACCCAAGTGATACTACTTTTTTCTTTACTAAACTGTATATAACACCTTCCTCACTTACATATTTTATTTTCTTTGCAAGTCATTTTTAGGGATAAAATAATCCACATATTGATTGATTAATTCAGAGTTATTTAGTCAGCATCTTTCTGCATGGGCTCAGTTATCTACTTAGAGGAAACTTGGTCTTTGTCTTCTTGTTCTACGCAATCTTCTCTTTATTTATCTCTCAGTTCAATGATGACATACATTCTAAAGTAACATGACATTTTCCCCTTACTAACTGGATTATTTTAATGTCTCAACCTCTCCCTGTCTTGCCTTCTTTTGTCTCTAAATACCATAATTCCTTCTTGCCCCAGTTCCTTCATTGAGTGCACTTGAATTCATCTTCAGCATCTTGAATGTGGATTTCTTGAGACAGTTGGTTGATTCCTTTACTGAATGGCACTTTTCTATGAAACATTCTTTTGACCTAGAAAGGTTCAATTTGGGGATTTTATATTATTTCATGTTTTAAGTCTTTGGATCCTTACGGAGGATGATGAACTAAGAGATAAGTCTGGGGCCACTCACATTCCCTTCAGGAGCATTATTTGTAATAGGGTTTAAACCTTGACATTATTTCTACTGTAATGTTTATGTTGTGATTTCTATGGTCATTAAATTCTAATTTGACCTGGGTTGATGTTAATGTCAATTAAGACAATGTCACTTAAGACAGCATATGTTGTACAGTTTTTTTTTCTTATCAGATTGGTGGATATTCTCTAAAAGCTAGACTGGTGTATTATGCCTAAGTAACCAAATGGTTATTAAAAATATATGATGAATTTCTAAGACTTTGAGAAATAAATGGCACCTGACTACTGGTTCCTATAAATGTTCTTTTAGTGCATAGGCATTTAAAAACCTCTCCTCTGTAGGTAAAGGAAAGCACTCATTTCTTTCATTACTTCCTGATTGTCCTTTATATTTGAGTTAACACTTTTGCTTCTGGGGACTATTGTGGCAGATCCTACTGGATCAGTGGAAGTGGGATGAGCTTTGGCTTCCTTGAAACTCCTGGGTCATGTGCACCAGTCTGGCTTTGATAACCCTAATGCCATGCGCACTGCTTTGAGAAGTGGTTCTAACTTTGGTGCTTACCACTGTCCTTAGGCAAAGGACCTGAGACCCTGTATGCAGGGCAGAAGCTCAACGACAATGAATGGCACACTGTTCGGGTGGTGCGGAGAGGAAAAAGCCTTAAGTTAATAGTGGACGATGATGTGGCCGAAGGTGAGTGCAACTGTGATGAAATTCCTCTTTCTCTGCTCTCGTTGACTTCTCTGTCACTCTGTGCTAAGCCTTCTGCCTGTTTAGTAGAAATCACAAATCATGTTCTCTTTGGGCATGCTCAGGCAAGGGTAGGAAAATTGTCTTCCTCTGTATTTTCATAATCCCTTTTTATCAATCTATATTACAGAAGTTACCAATGACCATAATTAAATATTTATGAGTTTCTCTCTTTACATATGAAGTATATGTCTAGAGAACAACTGTAGGGTTCTGTAGGTGTTTCTATTATTCGATCATTCAAAAATCACTTATAAATCATCTTCCATGTGCCTGTTCTTTCTATCAATAAATGAGTCACCTTTTAATAAGGCGAGATGGGTGATGCAAGACTTCAGACTATTACAGAGAAACATGAATATCTAGAACTGGGTGTGGTACTTGAAAGGTAACAAAAAAGTTTTGGTTTACTGAATGATTCATTTATTTAATTGTTATTAACTGAGTATCTATTATGTATCAAGCACAGTTCTAGGAGGAACTAGGGATATGGTGATCTACAAACAGGCAAATTATGCACTGGAGCTGATTGGAATTTACATTTAGGAAGACAATAAATAGATGAATGGACCCATACATATGTAAAGGAGTGTTCAAAATCCCACATAGCTCATAGGTATTTTCTGAGATCCTGTTATATGTTAACAGTGTGCTAGAATAGGAGAAGTTAAAAAGAAAGCACAGACATTATCTGTTTCTTCAAAGAGTAAATCAATCTGGTAGATTAGATTGGACTCCGTATTTGAAAATAGGACAAGAATATATACTAAGATTCTAATATGGGAGGGTGAGATTATAATTGTCAGCCAGAAGAGAAAATAAATAGATGGAATATAAAACTTGGAGTTGTTTGTGAAGGTAGATCTTCAGCCAGAATTCAATGGTTGGGTATAATGGGTGAGGGAGAGGGTGTGGAGAAGGCGTGTTCAAGTACTGGTTTACATATTGCATCCTGTAAGTCTACACTAAGATTCTGGTACAGCGTATGCAGAATTCTTCATCCAGGAAGAGAAAACTTGGGGCATCATAGGAAATTATGTGGAACACTGCTGACATCTGATCATCATCAACAACAACAGCAACTCCTCCCCCTCCTCCTCTTCCTTCTCCTTAGTACTGGGAGTTGTAGCCATAGCACCCTGGCATCCGATCCTGCCTGATCTTGGAGGCTAAGCAGGGTTGGCATGGTTAGTTCTTGGATGGGAGGCCTCCTGGGAATACCAGGTGCTGGAGGCTAGGGAGAAGGACCTGGATCCACTCCCCAACACAATCCACTCCCCAACACAATCCACCTTCAAAAACCCTATAAATAGTTGAGAAGCACTGACAATTATGCTGGACATAGCATAATGTCTAGGGGTGTTTTATTCTGTTGTACATACGGTTGCTATAAATTGGACCTGATTCAATAGCACCTAACCAAAGCTGGGGATTAAATCCAGGGCCTCACACATGCTAGGCAAGTATTCTCTTACTGAGCTGTACCCCCATCCCCTTTTTAAATTTAAAAACAAATTTTATACAAGGACTTGCTGGGTTGTACAGGCTGCCTCTGGCCTTGAATTTGCAATGCTCCTTACTTTTGCCTCCTTAGTTGCTGACATTTCAGGAGTGTGCCACAGTGCCTAGCTGGCATCTGATCTTCACTCTAGTATTAATTATCTATTCAGAAAATGAGTGACCATTCCTGAGTGTTGTCTCTTTGTCTTTCTGTCTTTCTCTCCCCCTTCTCCTCCCCTCTTCCCTCCCTCCCTACCCACCTCCCTCCCTCCCTCTCCCTCTGCCTCCCTCTCACCCTCCTCTTTTTCTCTTCAGTACTTGGGGGTGGAACCCAGGGCCCTGCACATACTTTGCAAGTGCTCTACCACTGGATTGGACCCTAGCTTATTTTTTACTTTTTTATTTTGAGACAGCATCTTGCTATGTTACACAGGCTGCCTCTGGCCTCAAACTCCCAATCCTTCTGCATCCCAGGTCGTTGGAATTGTGGGTGTGAGCCACCATGCCTGGCTCTGAGCCCTATCAAATACAGTCAGTGACCTAAGCCATCTCCCCAGGGTGTTCTGTGAACAAAACAGTCAGGTTATTCAGAAGCCTGGGGTTTAATATAATCATTGCCACTAAATTGCCTTATGCCTTTGGGATAGATATAAAAAAACTCTTTTCCTTCATTTCCTCCTTTTTAAACTTGAACTTCTGTTATTTCTAAGGCTCTTTCTGGTATGAATGAGCTGTGGTTTGGGGTCTCGTAATTTAATTTTATACTCATGGGCCTGTGCTTCTGTACTTCTGGAGTCAGGAATCATAATGAAGTGTGTATGTGTTTGTGTGTGTGTGTGTGTGTGTGTGTGTGTGTGTGTGTGTGTGTGTGTGTGTAAGGAGAGAAAGTCTGTGGATAGAAGAAGAATACCTACCATATATCCATCAGTATTAGATACTGTATTAGCTATCTCACATAACAGTTTCTTTGATCTTCAACATAGTCTTTCAAAATAAATGTTCTTATTGTCATTTTACAGAGTGGGAACAGGAAACTTAGAGTTGTTTAATTAAGCTTCAAATCCATGTCTGTGTGATTTCACAAAATCAATCTACTTTCTATATTTTAGGATCCATTGCAGGAAGGTATCTTAAGTATAGAAAAAGCATAATGGAAAGGGATAGGGTGAGGTGGGGAATACATTTCAGGAAGTACACTACAACATTCACTCTCTCCTCTCCTAAGAAAATAAAGGCATAAGAGCCACACCAACTACCCAATACACTCCAATAACACATAGACATAACAACAGTGAAAGGTATGGTTACTAGTCAGTCTACAGACCCAAAGGGTACTAAGCTTTACAAAATGAATATAAAAAATGAAATGTAAAAATGGTTATACTGTTTAGAACCCACAGTCAACCTGCATTAATTATTCAAAAGAAACCCATGATCTGTTAGTTCAGACAGGCGCCTGAAAGACTGTCAGGCTGAGTTGCACATCCCTTGCTAATTCCTCTGTCCTTGGCTGGGTAAATCCCAGGGTGATGGCATTCACAGTATGATTTGAAAATCAGCCACTAGATGGCACCTTCACCCTGATCTCTCCCTGCAGTGAGTTCCTTTCATTTTCCCTGGAAAGCACAGCCATTTAGAACTGCAGAACTGAGGGTACTGTAATTCCCTTTCTCAATCATTATTCTTTTATAGAACCTTTGGAATAAAGGTAATTATAAATTGTGCTTTCTGTTACCACTAATAATTAGAAAGCAGGGCTAAACCATGGAGTGCCCAAGTAACCCAGTAATTTGATATTTGAAATTAATGAAGCTCTTTTCAATTTCAGTTGTACCCCCTACTTCATGGCTGATGGAAGAAAGCAGCCATAAGGATAAGGAAATTTGGGAGAGGAAAAGAGTTATTTGATTTGTAAGCTATAACCTTGGGTTGCTTTTTATAGTGATAAGGAGGTTGGGAGTTTTAATTTTAGTTCACAGAAGTCATAAAATCAGGCAATGAAAGGAAAATACACATAGTCCCCAGGTTATTAAGTGGTGTCTTATTGGCTTATTTAATAATCCTTTTCATGCTGTTTAAGGTCCCACAGTGTGCCCAATTTCTAAATAGTTTGTGGAAATGATGCAAAGAATAGGTCAGACTCACATGAAATCAAAAGCAAAGAAAGAAATATTCCTCAACTTGGTGTTTTTCATTTATTATAGTATAATTATATTCTTGGAAAAGTATTAAGTTTAGTTGACAGTTAATAAGGCTTGATTGATTGATTGGGCTGGAATTCTATTATTAAGAATATATTAAAAGAATACTTCACTTGGCTTATGCTGCTCAGAATGGGGACCTAATGCTGCATGAACCACCCACTCCACCAGGACTTCTTGCTAGTACAAAAATTCACCTCTGTTTTTATTATTCTGGTCCAAATTGATTTATTGCTCCATCCCTCAAGATGTAGAAAAGTTGTTTGCCAAAGTTTTACATTAAAAACTTGTTCCTCCTATTAAGACAAAATTAGTAAAATAAGATTGGGAATGTTAGGTAAAAAAATACGAAATTCTTTATTGCAAGACTTGTTAGAAGCCTTTAATAAGCTAATGCACATTGCTATTCATCAATAATTGAAAATGCACTATTTGCTAAATGTATTTGGCTCCAGAAATGTTTTTTTAATAAAGCATTTTATATACGCTTGAAAAGTGCTGATATCATGGAGCAAAGGGTTTAACCCTGAAAGCCTCATACCTACCCCACAAATGGGAAAGTGAGGCATAAAAATGTTAGATGACCCTTCCAAAGTAACCCGTAAAGAAGTTGTGAATTGAGAATGCAAATCCAGGTAGTATAGGCCTAGAGCATGCTCATTCACTGCATGCTATGGCCTTGTGGGAAGTTACAGTTTGGATTTGGCCAAAATTTTCCATAGGCTTATTATCTTCATCACTCTGAGGATTGGTCTATAGATGGCTTGTTGAGTGTCAATGAAATATCGAAGTGAACTTGTAAATCAGAGCCAAGGCAACAAGGCTGCTTTAGGGGAAGGTGCTGAATACATTAGCCTTGAATTAGATGGCCTGGCATTATGATACTTGGCCATGGGGAAGAAATGTGAATTCATTATACCAGCTTCTGCATGAAAATTTCACCAGATAAATTCCACCTAATGCTTTCTTGGGCAATGATGTGGAGAATGAGGTGGATTTTTCTTCAAAGACAGTATACACCTGAGTTCAATTTGAGAGTCTACCATTTATCATTTGTTTGAAACTTGATCATATTTATTAATCTTTATACATTAAATGCCCTTTACTCTAAAGCACGATGATGATAACTATGTACAGTTGTAGTAATGACATTTGTTGCACACTGCTTAGCACAACACCTTGCAGATAGGGAATAGTCATTAATCTTAGTTTTTCTTTGTTATCTTTCACACAAGTTACTTCTATTTCCCCTGAAATTTGAGAGTAACTGCTATGAGGTGTGCATATATTTATGTGCATATATATTAAGGGGAAAGGAAGTCTGATCTACACACAGAATTCAGAAGAGATGAGTGAAGGAGTTCCCAGCTGCTAAAATGGATTAGATGACATAGAATTTTTAAAATATATTTGGTTACTTTGGCATAGATTTCAAACTTTAATCCTTTTTGTGCTTATACCAGGCGTAATAGTATATTTTTTTGAACCTCATCCACAAGGGAGTGAATTTTTTTAGGAAATAACGGAGCAAATTCCTTTTTAAATTCAGCCTTATGTTGCCTTTTCCCTCTCCCCTCCTAGACTTGTGGAACCAGTTGTGTGAGTCATTCTAATACCTCAGTCTGTTATTCTGGGGTAAATTCTTGAATTCCATCGTTAGGTTGTCTTCTCCTACTTCAAGCCCTTCTCCTTCTCTCTTCTAGCTCAATCAGCAACTTATTTTTATTTTTCTCTTCATAAAATTGATTTTCTAATAAGCAGAATTTTCTATGTCTTCAATCCTGAACGTCAGTTCATCCAAAATTTCTCTAAAAGCTCCTAATGACTTTAAAACTGTCTCTTCAGATTCCTTTTTGAACACGGTGATCTACTCTTTTGGATTACCAGGGATCATTATTCTCACTCCATAGTTCTCAGGGTAGATTTTTTTTTAAGTAGGGTATGAGTTAACATAACTAACAGCATTGCTGTCCTCCAGTTTCTCTCACCCCATGCAGATCTGCTGTACCTCCCTGTATCCCTGATTCTCCAGCCCCAGCCCCCATGCCTGGTGTGAAAAGCTAGAGCCAAATTGACATTAGGTGTCTATTTCAGTCATTCATTGTTTTAGAACATGAAAATTTAGGTCACATTGTTTTGAATTTTCATGACCAGTGCAAATTTCAATACTAAGTAAATTTATGGAGTAACTCCTTAAATTACTCAATTGTTAGCAGATTTATGTTGCATTTTTATTTTGCTCTTTATACAATGTATATTTAAGTTAACCAACATCATTACTTTATATTTGCTTATATTAAGAGAATAATCTGTCACTAGCTGTCAAAATACCACATAGAAGCTCATAAAATGTAAATTTGATTTTTGTGCTCATTTGCAACTCTAAACATGTCTGAGTTTATTCCTGAAGAGATAAAATCTACCTTGGAATATCCAGGGATATAATGTGGTTAAATTTCTCGTGTCAAATTTCAAGCATCCAAGAAAATACCCTCCTCCCTCCATTTGTTAGTTGAGTTCTGGGCCAATAGTGGACAAAGGAAAGCAAGAGAAGTGGAAATCAAATGCCATTTTAATTAATGATAATATTTTTAAAATATGGCTTACATCTACTGAACTTCAGAGTTAGACAGAGTTGCTCATTTCAACCTAATTCAGGACTGGCTATGAGTCCTCTGTGGACACAAGGCTTTCTACCCTAACACCAGCCTGCAGCCATACCACTGTGGTGTCCAAGCCCATCAGATCTCAGAAGCTAAGCAGGGTCAGGCCTGGTTAATACTTGGATGGGAGACTGCCTGGGAACACCAGGTGCTGTAGGCTTGGGAGAAAGACCTGGTGACCCACTCCCAAAAAACAACCAGCCACTGAAAACCCTATGAATAGCAGAGAAACAGTAACAATACTGTTTTACCTGTTGTACCCATTGGTACCTAACAAAAACAACTGCCACCCTAACACCAACACTGTGGATGAGTGGGGTGCAAGGGGTGTTTCCCAAGGTGCTTTGCTCTAGCCAAGAGAGTCAGTAAGCTGAAAAGAATGAACTATGCACATACAGTTTCTCCTTGCACATTATCTTTACAATTTCAGGCTATGTTACTCCTTTTCATTTGGAAAGTTGTAAAAGAGGCAGTCAAAGGATTCTAGTTGTGTCTTGCTAGTGGAGTTTCTTAAACCTGGAAGATAACAGCAGGAGAGGGCAGAAAGAAGGAATTCCTCTTCTCCCATTAACTTTGGGCATGAAAGCATGGTTTTGTTACATTTTTATATGAATTGTCTATATAAATACTGAGGGAGCTAATTTCTACTGTGGCCATATTAATGTGTTTTCCTTGACTTTGTTGTTAAAATTTCCCGTGTATGTTTATTTGAAATACTCTTCACTCATCACCTCTGCCATAGCCACTCACTTAATGAATGAATGATGTAACAGTCTCTATTAGCTGAATCTCTTTCACTTGTAAATGTCAGAAACCCAACTCAACTGCTTTAAGTGTGAAAGGAAGGCTATGGCTACACAATTTTAAAAAGTCTGGATTTCTGTGCCTGGATCCAGATCCTCAAATGATATCTGCACGAATATACTGTTTTTCTCTATTTCATGGTATCTTTTGGGCTGGTGGTCTCTGCAGGCAGGTCCAGGCCATGTGGTTTTTGCATGACCTCCAGGTACTCTAGGTGTTCTTCTTCTGCTCTAGCAAGCCTTGCTTACACATTGTACCTCGTCATCAATGTGTCAGCAGAAGCTCTCCCTAGAGCTGTGTATCACCTGGCCAGCTTGAGCTGACGTTAAGCCAGTGTACCTAAGGGTGGTTCCTAGATCAGCTGCCTGAACATCATCTTGGAACTTGTTACAAATGCTGATTTTCAGGCTTTGCCTCAGATATTTTCATTATAACTCAGAGTCAGGGGGCCTAAGCTACCCAGGTGGATCTGATATACATCAATGTTTGAAGACCTTTTTTTTTTTTCATCTTTAGACCAAAGTCTATGATTAGTGGGATAGAAATATATTGAGTAGTCAGACCTGGGTAACTTGACTAGGGTCAGCTTCATCCAGCTCATAGGGATCAAGTATGAAGGGTAGCTTCCCAAAAGAAAATTAGATATTATTATTAGAAAAAAAAATTAACAGTTGCTGGCAGGTAAAATCAGCAAGTTTTCTACAATAGAATTTTTTTCACATCTAGGTGGTGAGTTATTATGGCAAGAAACATTTGGTAGTTAATGTCTAAGCCATGTTTTTTTTTTTTTTTTTCTTTTTCTGTCTTTACAAGAGTCAGGGCAACAAAGGCTACTTTTTATGATATGCATTAGCAGTCAATTGTTTTCCTGTGTAGAGAAATCTAATAGCTTTATTCTCTAACTTGAGTTGCCCATGACTTCAGATTTTCCTTTATAGGATGCAACATTCTAAGCAGCTGCATGAGAATGTAGATGCAGGGTGTATAGCTTAGGCTGGGCCAGTACTTGGCTCCCTGATTGAGGTATATGCTATCATGAGTATTTTAATTTTTGGAACTGAATCAAGAAAACTGAATATTTTGTGTGGAACCAAGTTCTACCTATAATACATAGTAAGAGTGCAGTAACAAGACATGGTAACTTTTCCTGATTCACTTCACCTCTGATATTCACAGGTACAATGGTCGGAGACCATACACGCCTGGAATTCCATAATATCGAAACTGGTATCATGACTGAGAAACGTTACATCTCCGTTGTCCCCTCTAGTTTCATTGGCCACCTGCAGAGCCTCATGTTTAATGGCTTGCTTTATATTGACTTATGCAAAAATGGTGACATTGACTACTGTGAGCTGAAGGCCCGTTTTGGTCTGAGGAACATCATTGCTGACCCTGTCACTTTCAAGACCAAGAGCAGCTACCTGAGCCTAGCCACCCTCCAGGCCTACACCTCCATGCACCTCTTCTTCCAGTTTAAGACCACCTCAGCTGACGGCTTCATTCTCTTCAATAGTGGTGATGGCAATGACTTCATTGCAGTTGAGCTAGTCAAGGGGTAAGTAGAAGAGATCACATAATTTATGCTGGATATCTTCCTTCGTATCCTTCATAAAATATGGACAGATTATTCTATAACCTGTATTCCTGCTAGCATCTTTATTGATTATAAAGATCTACTACATGATTAGGATTGGAAAGGAGAGACTCATAAGGTTATTTAAAGACCTCTCACTAAGTCAGTATTGTCAAGCTTTTTACTATGACACGTAGTCCTTTATAGGGCAGATAAAGTTTATTTTTGTAAAAGAGGGCTCTGGCATGTGTTACATTTATCTCTGGAGTAATACTAACTGCAGCCACCAAATTTATACCAAGGAATGAATTACAGATATTTTCAACCCTGTCATTACCTCATATACAAGAATTTTAATAACTGCCTTTCCCCTGGACATTGTGCTACCATATTTTGGAAAATAGACATGACAGCCAAAAATAAAAATAAACAAGATCTATGATTGACAGAATTTAAATGTTGCCTCTTAGTGTTTTCTACTGTGCCACCTGTGCTGCTTCTTGGCTTTATATAGTGTTACTATGTAGTGTTAAAGAAGAAGACTGTGTGTATGGAATTAAAATGAAGTGTGGTATAATAGTTATCTACTAGTCTTATAAGTTAAGCTTTATTTAATTGCTGCATTGTAACACTTTAGCATGGGGAACTTAAAGCCTCTTGCATTGTTTACATGCACATCGCCACTAAACCACTTCAGAGAATCTCAAGTTATTGGGTGATGCTTGTCTTTCATAGATACATACACTATGTGTTTGATCTTGGAAACGGTCCCAATGTGATCAAAGGCAACAGTGACCGCCCATTGAATGACAACCAGTGGCACAATGTCGTCATCACTCGGGACAACAGTAATACCCACAGCCTGAAAGTGGACACCAAGGTGGTCACCCAGGTTATCAATGGTGCCAAAAATCTGGATTTGAAAGGTAAATCTTGCAAATAATTTTATCCTTCTTAGAGCATTTCTTAAAGTAGAAATGCTGTTTCAAGATACAAGCTACAGGTTAGAAGTGCCATGAATTTTTTGGTACATTGTGCTATCCTATTTTAACAATGTTGAATTATACCATAATGAAACTTATCTGCTTTTACATAAATGCTCCTCAAAGAATGGCTCATTTTCTCAGATAACCTCAGAAATGTCTTTCTGTGGGGACTGAGTAATGAGGTGATAAATGTCAGATGTAGGATGGTCCATAATAAAGAGAAAGAGGTATAGTTTTTGGAATTTCTGCTAAGTCATTTATTGCCTCAGTGACATTGGTAAAAATTTCTTAGCCTTACTCAGCTTATGTATATTTGTTTTCTTTTTCTTTTAAAAAATGAGGATAATAATTGTCGTTCCTTAATGGCTTTTTAGAAGTTTTGGTGGCATGTCTATAAACCCTCAGCATATTATTGATAATAAACACAATAAAATAGCACTCAGTAGATGGTTGTTTCGTAGAAAATGTTAATTTTTACTTCATTATATAATGGGACACCTACTTCTTAGACTTGATATGGTGATTAAAATTTGTGAGATGATGTGTATAAAATGAATGACACACACAAAAAAGTTGGTTCTTCTTTCAACAATTTAGAAACTCTGATAATTATTTTGTTTTAGCTGCCCTCTTCAATTATGTTATTACCTAAGGGATAGTAGGGCTGAGGTTTAGCTCAATTGGTAGGGTGCTGCCCTGTACTCTCTGAGGCCCTGGGTTCAATCCTCAGCACTGCAAAAATGGGAGAAGGACATGCCATTCCACTGCTGTAGTAATCCTGAAACAATCATCCATTGAAAACCATATATGAAACCATATGTATAGCAGAGAAGCAGTGACATAGTGCCGGGCATGAACTAATTTTTAACTCTATATAGAGGAATTCATATTTTTGTACATTAAACATTATTTAGGTGGTTTGATACCTGGTCAAGAAAGGTATGTTTGAATTTTCAGTCATATGTCTTCTTTGCTATCCCTCCCTGCACAGTGTCAGGGAGTGTTTTGTTTTCTTGTACATAGGGTCCCTAGGAGTCAGACCCAACTTGATGGCACATAGCAACATGGGATAGTCTAAGTGCATTGGCTTTAGTGGACGTGGATGCTACATCATTTACTCAACCTCTTTTGCTACTTGCTTTCTTTTCCAGGTGATCTGTACATGGCTGGCCTGGCCCAAGGCATGTACAGCAATCTCCCAAAGCTGGTGGCCTCCCGAGATGGATTTCAGGGTTGTCTGGCATCAGTGGACTTGAATGGGCGTCTGCCTGACCTCATCAACGATGCTCTCCATCGGAGTGGGCAGATTGAGCGTGGCTGTGAAGGTACAACTGCTCTTCTATTTTAGCTATAGCCTTGTTGCAAGTGCCAGGCCTCCTTGCTGCCTCTGCCAGTGCCTTTTTCCTCAATTTACCAGTCCTCTCTCATTTCCATTTGCCACCTACCATTGTGTCATCAGCAGTGTCTCTTGTCACTGGCTGAGTATGTCCAGCCACTGGCTCCAGGAATGTATGCTGGCAGATGCTTCACTTGCCCATAAAGAACCTTCCCTGGCAATGACATCAGTATTCTTCCAACTTGTACCTTTTTTTCCAGAATGGCTGAAAGCACATCAGAGACTTTTATTTATATTTTAACACATTACAAGGGGAAAACTAGATACTGCATATGGGTGTCACCATTAATAAAATGCTTCTTATTTTGGCTAATGCATCTGTATTATTTAAAGCAAATCTACCAGGAGATAGGGAAATGATGTCAGAATGCCATGATGATGGAAGGGAACTAATATTTATTGAGTACTTACTTGATATTAGGCATTTTTAGGCAGTTCCTTGGTGTGGTATAGAGGAGCATCTTGGGTTTCCATATTGGAAAGATCTACATTTAGTGCCAGGTAGTAGCCTGTGTTATGGGTACAACATTTGACAAATTATTTAATCTCACTGAGCTACATATTCTTTCCCTGAAAAAGGGACAATAAAATGTACCTTCAAGGGTAATATGAGTAAATCAGGATGGTATTAAATGCCTGATGCATAGTAGGTACTCAATAAAGTGAGATTATTATTTACAAATATTATCTCATATGAGGCATATAACAATATTGCATGCCCACCCATATAGCAAAACAGACCATGCTCAGCTTGTTTCTATAGATGATCCCCACTCTTCTGAGATATTAACTGAATTTAGAAGTTTTTCTGAACCTGAGGGTTTTTTGGTTTTTGGTTTTTGTTTTACAATAAAACAATGTAGTTTTAGCCAGCAGAGGGCGGCAATGAACACATTCAGTGTTCAGTAGCAGCCTTGCTTTGGCTGAAAAAGTGCCTGATTGACTACTTAATTGAAGTGGTCTGACCAGTCACAAAGATCTAGGTATTCTTTCCTCCAGTTGAGCTGCATGGTCTTTGTTTGTGCAATGTATTGTGTTTGTGTCCCTTGTTAATTCACCCTGTCAAACCTGTTCATTATCTCCTGTGTTCAACTTCATATATCATTCCTGTTTTTAGCCAGCTTCCATTTGAGTTCATTTATCCCCGAAAAGGAAATTTTTATGAAAACTTCTCATCAGCTTCTCGGGCTGAGTCATAGTTATGGTAGTTGTTTCCCTTTGCCTCAGAGTCAGTTGCATGTGTTACTCTAGCATACGATTGTCCCTATCATCTGCTGTGTTTTCTTTTAGGCAGGAATATTTCTTCATTCTGTTGGCCAAATATTGTGTTATTTGTGTGTGTGTGTGTGTGTGTGTGTGTGTGTGTGTGTGTGTAGGAGTACAGAAGGTTGAGAATCACGAGGCAATTAAAGTAGCCACTTTGTGTTCTCCTAAAATGCACAATTGTATTCACCTTTTTTTTTTTTTTTTTTGACTTTTTAGCCTATTCTTAGTTCCTTCAACAGTTAAAAGGCAATGCTGGGGCAGGTGCACAATTTAGATTTAAATGGAGCATCTTCCTTCAGAAACTGTGGAATGACAATTGTTCCAGTTATGCTAGAATAAGTAATCATATCAAGTTAAAGCACAGTATAAAAGCACATACTAAAAAGCATAAGGCACTATTCTCATGCTAAGTATTTCTATCAGGCCATCAGTTATTCAGATCGAAAGTTAAGAGGAATCATCCATTTAACTCTAAAGGGACATTGCCCAATAGAAAATAATGTAAGTCACATATGTATAATAAATTTCCTAACACTTACATTTTTAACAAGTATAAAGTAACAGATGAAACTGATTTTGATTTTATATCTTATTTTGCTTAATGATGCTTAATGATGATCTAAACTATCATGGTTTCAACATGTAATTGACATAAATTTTTATCAGTAAATATTTTACAGTTTTAGATCATATTAGGCCTTGAAAATTACTTGTGCATTTCATATTTGAAGCACATCTCAATTCAAACTATACACATTTAAAGTGCTCTATAACCACAGGGACAATAGCTATACCACTGTGGCATTTGATTCTGTCAGATCTTAGAAGCTAAGCAGAGTCAGGCCTAGTTAGTACTTGGATTGGAGACTACCTGTGAGCCCAGGTCCTATAGGCTTGGGAGAAAGACCCAGCAGGCCACTCCCAAAAAACAATCAGCCATTGTAAACTGTATGAATAGCATAGAAGCACTAACAGTAGTGTGTCTGCTGTTGTATGTAGGGTCACTATGAGTCAGACACTGACTCAACAGCACCTAACAACAACAAAAACAACATAGCCACAGGTTTCTCTGGTTGCTATATTGGAAAGTCAGTTCTACAGACTAGAATAATTGGGGTGTAAAGAAATCAAGCTATATTATTAGATTAAGAGAAGATCTCAACTAATTTTTAAATGTATAGAATAAAGGGAGGAACTCCCACTTAAGAGAGCTTTAAGAGAAGCAGTAAGAGCATCAGCAAAAGGAAATTGCCCATTAAATTGAGAGAAATATTCCTATCCCTACCTGTAGCTCTGTGCGCTGTTTGGTGTGATTTACCACATGCATTATGGTGGATTCTCATATTCTCTAAATATGGCTGAGATTGGTAAAAGCCAGATGCTGTGACTTGATGGCTCTGATAAGACTCTATGGCAAATCCCATGGCCCTAATCATACTGCACTCTATTGCCATGGAGATACTTACTGTGGTTGCCCATCAGGCATTATGACTGCCCTACTGGGTGGGATGAAGTGGACGATGAGTGCTGAGGGAAGAAAGTCCCTATTTACTGTACAAATATGACTTGGGTCATAAGCCTGAGTGGCCAGGAAAAATGGCCAAAAAGTGGGTTAAGGTATAAATTACAGTCATTGGAAGTTTTCACCATTGTGGCTAAGTCGTCTTCAAAGATCCCAGAATATTTACAAGGTTCTGTGGAAATGAAGTTGTGGAAGAGAGTGGGGAGGAAAATGAAGGACCCCAAGTTTTGGAAAGACTGTAAAAAGTCTCTCTGTACATAACACGTAAATTCTAAGGTGGCCTTTGGCTATGGGGCAGTGTGGGAAGTACAGGAAATTGAACAAGTATCTTTATTTGTCATTTGTATGGATAGGATAGTAAACAAGGGATAGAGTTTTGTTACTAAAAACTAAGACCTGTGTCTCTTTAAGACGATGAATGTGTTTCATTCTCATCTGTTGAAGGTACTCAGACCAGGATATCTTACATGTCCTTGAAATCATTAACAATGACATTTCAAGAACCCTAAGTAGCAAGTATGGTATATTATTTTCTGTGCTGTATCTGACCCAGGATAGCAGAAGCACCAAAAGGCAAAAGAGTCCCAAATTCTTTTGAAAACATATTGGTGTACTCTTCTTTGGCTCTCATTTTTTTTCGTAGTAAAGAAAAGCCTTAAAAGAGGTTTTGATTTTATGTCTCTAATATATGTGGTGTGTAAAACTTAGAAATTAAATGTATTTTCTAGCCAATATCTAACTGTGACTTTTGGCCTCCCAATTTGGGCTAGGATTTCTTGAAATAATGCCTGACTTAATGTTTGGGTGGTAAATATCTCTTCTGATGTTAAGACCAACCTTGTTGCAGAAACAAAGTCATTATTATCTAGAAATGCTGTTCTACCACTACAGATGCCACACATCTGAGAGAAACACAGATGCTTCCATTTGGAACTGGCATGAATCAACAAAAAGACATTGGTTTGGTGCCTTTTTGCCCACATACATTTGGATTTGGCTATATTCCTATAAACTGAACAAACTGTGCTTTTTTCGTGTTCCAAAATCAATCACCTCATTGGAAACGCCCAACTCTGGGGCCATGTTTCTTGGTGGTAGTTGGATGGGGATGGGAGGGGGGATTCCCAAAGTAACTGTTCCATGCTCAACTCCTAAATGTTCCTACTTATTTTTGTGGGTTCTGATTGTGTACATGTGTTTCTCAGTCTGGCCACTCGCTGCCCTTATCTCTGGACTATATGCCTTGGGGTTGCCTGTGTACCTGTGGGAAGGCTCTTATTGCTCATCGCTTGTGCTTTGTCAAGTCCACTGTTTCGCTGCCCCTGCTCTGCTGACTTGGCTCTCACGAGGCCTGCTCTGCCCTGGTTTGCCTGTCCCCTCATCTTTGCTGTCTCTGGTGACCCTGTGGAGCATATCAATTGTATGTTTGAGTGATATTGGTTATGCAGACTGCATTTTCATTTCTGTAATGTTACCCAGTTGACTCTACCTCTTACTAACCTCTGGTTATTGTTTTCGCTTTTCTTGTTCTTTTGCTAACAAAGTTGCATTGACCAAAGCTGACCTGCAAGGTAGAGAAGGTTCTTGTTCCAATTACCACTTTGGACTGAAAGATGCCCTGTGTAACCCTTGGTATCTTCATGTTAAAGGGCTTCAAGCTGTCACACCTCTTAGCAGCCATTGTAGGGAGGGGGCTAAAAGCAGTGTTCTTCCAAAAGGGTGATAAAATCCACATCGATGAATGGGAAATAACTATACAGAGAAGATCTAATGGGGATATGAACACAATGCCATTTGGGGGGAGACTGAAGAGGTTTGACAGCATTCTATACTGTGACTGGCCATCAACATATTAATCCATTCCGGAAATGATTAATGCCTTTCCAAGTGGTTACTGTGGAGGGTCTGGCTCCTTTTAATTTATTCACCATAGATAGAAGGCAGTGCTTTGAAGAAGAAGAAAAAGAGGGCACTTGAGTTCTTAATTTATTATTTTCTAGGTCAGTAAGGTCATTTTCTAGAGTAGGATATTTAAGTGCTTGGGCCTTAAGAAAGAGGATATCATTTTCTCTTAACTCATTCTAATGAAATACTTTTAGGCATTGGGGAGATATTAATATCATTAAAACATTCCAGAGATTTATATTTCCTATTGGGGATTTTGGTTGAGCACTTTAATTTCCTGTTTTGTGATCTAAGGAAAAAAGTACTCTTGGGGAAGAAGAGGCTCTGTCAGTTTTATCCTGAATGCCTATAAAACGCCTGCATGTGAGATGTCAGTGACTATGTGGTGCAGAAATTGCTTTTTCTGCCATTCAAAGAGGCACCTTGTAAAATGAGTAATGGCCCACTGGTCCTGTTGGGCCAGACTGCTTTGACTCAGAATAGCAAGGAAGGAACAGGGCATTTTAGACATCTTATGACTTATCAGCAAGCAGGGAATGGAGCCTCAGATGGCTTCTGCAAAGTTTGCAATCAGCAAAAATTGTTAGATATATTTAAGGTAAAGGCAGCTTTTGAAAAGTGACTTTTCATTTTAAAGATCATTTACTTTTCTATGACTTCTTTGTTTCATGCCACGTAGATAACCAGTATGAGTGTCTGTCTCTCAGGAGACATCAACCAATGAGACCTCTGTCTAGCCATTTGATTATATGTAACTCTTTTCTTCTCACCTTTGTTTTCAGCAGATTCACATATGTTCTGATACATATTAAGATTAATGAAAAGAACATACACTGGGTTAATACTATAATACTATAAGAATACTTTACAGTAACATTTAAGTTCAAAGTATACAGATCTTTTTGGTCATGCTGTTGATTTTAGACATTATGTTCAATTATTATAAATGATCCAGTACTTATTACTCTGTAAATGGAAGGGGGAAAAGCAGGCAGAATTCCTTCTTCACTATGAAATATTTCAAGTATGTTGAAGAATCTTTGGGTAAATTAGTTGTCTAGTAGATAAAACTAGATGATTACATATTCATTTACATATTTATTATTCTCCAGGGAAAAATTATGTGGATTTTGTATTTGAAAACTTTAGTACAGGACCTCTCTCATAGAGACTACATATGTGGCAAAATAATCTTAAAGTTCACGTCCAAAGGAAAAATGATTTATAGCAATCATATACAAAGAAGGCTTTAACCTCCATGCCTATTATAAATTGTTTATCAAATGTAAATACAGATTAGATGGCAATATATCTGAGGTTATCTTAACTTTCCCCTTTATAGAAGTGGTCTAGAGACCAGTACAAGTGCTTTTTGTTTTATTTTATTATTTTTCCAGGTTTAGGCAAGTGGTTTACTACTGAGCTGAGCTGCACTCCTGGCCCATTTTAAAATTTATTTTGAGGTAGGGTCTTGCTAAGTTACACAGGTTTCGTCTGTACTTGAATCCAACATCTACCTGCCTCAGGTTTCCGTATCATTGGGATTATAGGTGTGTGCCACTGTGCCTTGTTTAGAAGTTTTAAATTATTACTCTGTTGCCACAAGCTTTCTTCCATTCTTGAAATGACAGTGGCTGGAGTTGCTATTTTTTGTAATTATTTTGGATTATGTAACTCTTTCCCCATATTATAGCAAATGAGCTTTAGGATGCACATGCTCTCTATTTTAATTTTCCTGGCATTGGAGTATAGACCATTATTCATAAGTTGTAGCATATGGATATAGATGGTACTAATCACTGTTAAGTAAAAGGACAGTAAAATACATGAAAAAGAAATGAAGCAGTGTGAAATGCAGAGGCAAATATATTCAGAAGGATAAATAACAATGTGTCATCTTTAGTCTGTATGGATCAGTAGCCTGAGTTCTCTTGTCACCGTGTTGTTGGATAGTTTTTTTTTTTTAATTTTTAAGGTTTTTTTTTAAAGATTTTGCCAGTGACTGTGTTGTTTAGTTTAACAGGAACTGAGTGTCAGCTATTCCTACGTACCAAGTACTTAGGTACTAGGGAGGCAGATGAGCTGCACATGACTTGGTTCTCTGCAGAGATGCAGACTCTGACATCAAAGAAATCAGTGGACTAGCCAGTAATTCACTGCAGAGTAAAATCTGCTGTCCTGGAGGTACACATCCTGCCACGTGAGCATAGAGGTCAGCTGGACTGTGTTGGGTGAGAGTGGTCCTGGTGGTTGCTCAGGGGATGTCTTCTCACGTAGAGTTTGAGTTGAGTCTGAAGGAGATGTAGATATCGGATGGATGAGCAGAGGAGGCTTATTTAAGAGCTTGGCTAGTTAGGAGAACTACAAGGAACTCAGCTGGGCTGAAATAATGCACATGTGAAGATATGACAGAAGGTGATACTGGGATGTGCTGATGGAGACAGGAGATGAGAGAATTATTTGTAAGGAATTTGACTTATCCTGAGGATACTATAAGGGGGACAGAGACTTCGGTCAGACTTTCATTTTATCAGGACCACTCTGCCACCAGGGTAGAGAATGGATGAGAAAGGCAAGACCTGTGAGCAGAGAGCAGAGTCAGCAGCAAAGCAGTGAATTCAGGACAGAGAGAAGAGGCATGCCCCTGGACCCTGCTATCTTACCTGGCCAGGGAAACAAACAAGTTTCTCTCTCAGATGAAATCTTGAAGATCTGTTATAAAAATGAGTTCTTTTTCCTCTTTGCCCAATCTTCCCCTTCTAGGCTACTTTTCTAGTTAATAGCAGATATACTTACACATTATGACAAAGGCGTCAGGAAGAACCTCAACGGATGTCCTGGTTTCAGGCTTGCCCCTGCCCCTTTCCACTTCTGGGAGGTTGTGAGACTTCTCCATGGCACTTCATGTTGTATGGCTGAGAGATGGAGTCTCTATCAGGAGACCTTGGATAGAAATCCAGTTTCTATAGAAATCCAGAAATAATTTTCTAATTTAAGGGAGATATTCACAGAGATGAACTCTCTCTAAAAGTTTGTCCATGTAAGAAAGGAGCTGCAGGGCTATAAAAGAAACACTAAATTTCACCTGTTAGGAGAGGACCAATGACTTAGACTATGAGGAATAAAGAGAGAACACTTTATTCCATTAGATGATTAATCAGAATAACTTCTCCCCTCCTTTCGTTATAGCTCTCTGTAGCAAGTTTTTTTTCTAGAGTCAAATGGCTTCTTTTCTAGAAGTGTAAGTTTCCCTTGTGCCAGATGGTAGACAGGAAGGTGGGGCACCCAAGAGTGATTAGGTCTGTGAGCCAAATGCAGGATATTTTGGGAAAGTCAATCCATTAGGCTTGAATGCCTTGAAAATCTGATGATTCTTTTAAGACATTTTAGATGAGAACTGGAATCAGCCTTCAGTACATAGAGGAAATTTTAATTCTCCAATTTTCTCTATTATGAAGAAGATAGTTCATTCCCTACCTCATTTTCTTTAAAGCTAAGCGCTGAGTCACATTCTCCATTGTATTTTATGTAATAAAATGTAGCACTTGACATAATGGCAATCAATTCCTCAAAAAAATGGTTTGCCTTATGGGAAATAATAAGAGGGACAGAATTAAACTGAACATTCCACAAAGGTTCTTGCCTTTGTCCCTCAACACTGAATGAGTGAGGCTTACCTCAAGAGAACTGTGTAAAAAATGACTTTACTCCCTTTATGTGTCTTGTTTCTGGACTCCTCATCAACTGTATGCCTACCTTAGGTAGGAAGAGAAAGCCTGATTCTCATTTCCAACAGAAGTGATAATTCCCTTTATGAGAGTCTACTTAGGGCAGGCGCATGCCAAGGACTTGTAAATTTTACCCCTATTATGACCATGACTTTACATGGCAGATAGAGTTATCCCCATTTCATGGATGACCTTTTTACCTTTGAATATGTTATCTCCTTTCCTCCTTACACCATGCAGGGTAGTAACAATTTATATCTCCATCATAAAGATGGAGTAACTGAGTTTCGTTAGCCAAGCCAAGGTAAGTAATAAAACCGGATATATTTTAAGGTCCATAATCTTTCCCAGGCTGGGATTTAGCTCAGTTGGTAGAGCGCTGCGCTGCAGTCTCTGAGGACCAGAGTTCAATTCCCAGCACCGCAAAAATGGGGGAAGGGCCTGGCAATCCACTCCCAAAGCAATCCCGAAACAGACATTGAAAACCCTATGAGGGTCTCTATGAGTCAGATACTGACTCGACGGCACCTAACAACAACAACAACTATCTTTCCCCAGAGTCCTATGGTGTCATTCTGGATTTGTCTCTTTTCTAAATCAGAAACAGTACATAGATAACATAGATCTGAGTGTGTCCTCAACTCTGACCTTTTGGTAGATGATTTTCATGTCAATACTCTTTCAATTATCTCTAGATGATATTTGCACAATATTCATTAGGATGCAATACTTTAAGATAGGTTTGTTTTGTTATGCCTGGCTTTTGAAAATGTTCTTCTTCCTTCTTCCTTTTTTAAACCTATCCTCTATTGCCTCAGCAGATCATTACTTCAGTGTGGAATAAAGAAAGGAAAAACTGAGAATGAGGCCTTAGTTTACATTTTCTGAAGTAGCATTGACTTATAACAGCTTGTCTTTGATTTTAAAAGCAAGGAGTAATTTCATTATTGTACCTTAATGACCCAGACACCCCTGAAAACAAAGTAGAATAAGAAACCTTTATGATACCAGCCATCTTTTCGCCCTTCTGCCCACCCTAACTGGGGCAGGCACAGACTTCCATTATCATGGAAATATTCTATTGGTAAATTCCACTCCTCTTAAGGTATAAGTATATTCTTCAGTTCACTAAATATTGAGGGCAGTGGCAGGCTGGAAATGATACAAGCACAAGAATTTTCAGGAACTGCCAGCCAATGGACATGGTAAAACAAGATATAGCTTGAAATTGGCAGTGCTGGGCATATTTTATGTTATTAAAATCAACATGTGATGCAAACTTTTTTTTTCTTGGAGTGCTGGTTGTTAAACACATGTTATTAATGAATGGTTGTTGGGGTAAAGACTTCCTTCCCATCTTGAAATATTTTATACCCAATGTATTATGAAAAGGGGTAGAGTGATTGAAGAAAATTGAGGTGTTATTGAAACTACCACTGATGTTAGATTTTATTGTTGGTATTCACTCATCACTTTGATTATGTGACATTTTGAATTTCCATTTGAGAAGAAGAAGCCATGAGTAACTGAACAGGCTTAGGAAGAGTGCTTCTGGTGCCCTTGAAATTGGGAAAGCTTAGGTTCTGCCTACAACAACAACAACAACAACAAGCCAGTCCTAGTTTAGCAATTTTTAAATTGGAATATTTGAGGCATTGTTTTTGTCGTTAGGTGCCATCAAGTTGGTTTCCAACTCATAGCGACCCTACATACAACAGGTTAAACACTATTGTTAGTGCTTCTCTGCTATTCATAGGATATTCAATGGCAGATTGATTTTTGGGAGTGGGTTGCTGGGTCCTTCTTCTAAGCCTACATTGTCTGGTGTTCTCAGGCGGTCTCCCATCCAAGTACTAACCAGGCCTGACCCTGCTTAGCTTCCAAGATCTGACGGGATGAGATGCCACAGTGCTACAGCTGCAGGCATTTGAGGGATAGGTTTGGTAAAGTCCTACTTAGGCAATCGTTGTTGTTGTTGTTAGGTGCCGTCGAGTCGGTATCTGACTCATAGTGACCCTCATAGGGTTTTCAATGGCAGACTGTTTCGGGATTGCCTTGGGAGTGGATTGCCAGGCCCTTCTCCCATTTTTGCAGTTTGGGAATTGAACTCAGGACTTCAGAGACTGCAGCGCAGCGCTCTACCAACTGAGCTAAATCCCAGCCCATACTTAGGCAATAATAGAAGGAAAATATACTAGTGTCCCATGCATTAGGTAGCCATTCTATTTCAAGGGCCTGTAAATAATAAAATAATAAAAATCTGTCAACTTTTAATTTTCTAAGACAGGTAGAAGAGTTGATTAAATCAGATTACATGTGTGGATTTGTGCAGCACCAGGCAAGAAATGATATTATGTTTTTCTCTTAAAGAGAAAAACAGTCCCATATTCAAGAATGATGGGGAATTTAATCCACCTAACAATAGCATAACATCAGAATACTATCTAAAAATATTCCAGGAAATGGAACATATTTTTGTGCTTTCCAATGAAGTAAAATATCTGGGAGTTAGAAACTAAAATACTAACATCATTAACAACTACTTTCATTATTCACAGGCATACTTCAGTTGCCCTGTCACTTTCTCTACCATACGAAGAGAAGTCACTATCTATGCTCAAAAAGAACTGTGTTTATATTTCCAAGAATTGATTGCATGTCAAATACAAAAATAGTGTACACCATCCACACATAAGCATCTTATAAGACCTTAGATTAGTTTTAAGCTCTCAATAATAAAATAATGACAGAACAGATAGTTAGTATGCAATTCTGAGGTATGAGTTATCTTGCAATATCTGGAATTTTAGATTGATTTGGAAGAGTGTTTTAGAAAAAATATGATTAGTCCTTATGATGTCTGATGTACTTAAGAGCACATGCATTTGATAATATCCCTGTTTGCATAATCAGACAACAGTAGAACTTCCTACATATATTCAATTCAATTTTGAAATAAAAAGGAATTTGAAAGTTTTTCCTTATTAAAAGATACCCAAACTCTTATCTTAAAATATTACCTTTCTCTGGTTGTAAGTTAGAAATACATTATTTAAATTTTGCTAATCCAGTGGCACCACAAACACCCCCCTTACCCCCCTGGCTTACCCATATCCATAAGAAGTTGTGATGGGATGTGGCATTAGCAAGCTTGGATTTGCAACTTCTTCTTAATGCTTAATACCAGTAGGATCGTGGGGAAATTATATCACTTTCCTGTGCCTCAATTTACTTTTCTGGAATCCTTGCTTTATGACTTAATCAATAGCCAATTATTTAATTTAGAAATTTTCTATTTTACCAATGGGAAAATCATTATTGCTTTTCTGATTCTTTAATACTTTTAATTAAAATTGCTTCATTAAATGCTTATGAAGATTGACTAAATAACTAAAAGGTGCTTAATACAGTATATAGACCATAAGTGTTGTGTAAGTCACCTCCATTGTTATATTCTTTTTCTGATTTATACAAGATTAGTTTTTATCAGTAGATGCACAGTGAAAAGCGTCAGTGAAACTTCTCTCCAACATCACTCCCAGCCCTGTTGCATTAATGTCATTCTTCTTCTGTTTGTCTTCATTTTGTTAATATTTTTTGTCATTGTTGAGTCATTACTACCTATATGAAATGCACATTGAATACATTGAAATAAAATATACTGTGCTCAGAAATGGATGTTCTTAAATAAGCAGAAGTAAACTTATCACCTAAAAAGTGTTCTAACCAAAACTCATTTATTCAACACATGGTTGTTATAGACTGTACCTGGGCTTGGAAGCACAAAAGAGTCTCTGTCTCAGCATCTGGCAAAATTGAATGTACCTAATCCTTAAATCAGAGGAGGAAACATGATAAATTAAATACCACCACACCATCACATTTTTAAAAAATGCTTGGTTTGAAGCAAAAGATTACTTATATGAGCAGATATTGATAAATTCTAGGGAATAAATTGTTAGTTAGAATAGTCATTTTGCTTTAAGTACTAAAGGAATAACTTTTTTCCTTCCTTCTTCCTCATAGTTATTTAGTTCCTTTATTTTTTCGTTCATTCAATAAAATTTTGGAGTCCTTTCTCTATACCATGTACTATATAAAAAATTAGGTCAAGATGAAGAAGTCAGACTTCAGTCTTCAAGTGGCTTACATTTCATTTACAATGTGACAAACAATAATGAAATAAATGGTACTGGCATAAAACAGACAAATTGATTAATAGAACAGGATAGACAGCCCAGAAATAAACCCAAGAATTTATGGGCACTTGCTTTTTGACAAAAGTACTAAGAACACAAAATAGAGAAATGATAGTCTTTTTAATAAATAATGTTTGGAAAACTGGATATCCACAAAGAGAATAAAATTGGACCAATATCTTATATCATGTATAAAAATCAACTCAAGATGGGCTAAAGACTTAGACATAAAACCCAAAATTATAAAAGCACAAGAATAAAACAGGGAAAATGCTCTACATTGGTCTTGGCAAAGAGTTATTGGATATAACCCTAAAACACAGGCAACAAAAACAAATAAATGGGATTGTACCAAATTAAAAAAAATTCTGTACAGTAAAGGAAAAAATTAATAGATAGGAGGTACAACCCATGAATTTGAAGAAAATATTTGCAAACCATACATCTGATGAGTGGTTAATATCTAAAATATATAAGAAATTAAATCACCTCAATAGCAAGAAAACAACTCAATGAAGAAGATGGGCAAAAGACCTAAATAGTTCAAAAAGAAGACGTACAAATGGCTAAGTGGGTACAAAAAATATTTATCAATACTATTTGCCAGAGAAATGCAAATTAAACCACAGTGAGATATTATCTCTCCCCTGTTAGAATGACTGTGACCCAAAAGACAAGGATAACAAGTGTGGGAAGAAAGTGGAGAAAAGGGGTACATCTCCTTGATGAGAGTGTAAATTAATATAACAATTACAGAAAACAGTATAGAAGGTCCTCAGAAAATTGAAAATAGGATCACCATGTGATCTAGCAGTGCCCTCTCTGGGTATATATCCAAGGAATCAAAATCAGTAGGTCAAGGAGAAATCTGCATTCCCATTTTCACTGCCTCATTATTCACAATAGCTAAGAAATGGAAGGAACCTAAATGCGATCATTGGATGAATGGATATGGAAAATATGGTACATATACACAATGAAATACTATTCAGCCTTTAAAAAGTTAAGGACTCTATTTGTGATAACATGGATCGACCTAGAGGACATTGTGCTAAGTAAAATCAGCCAAACACAGAAAGATGAATACTGCACAATCTCATTTGTGTGGAATCAAAAAATATCAATTTACAGAAGTAGAGAGTAGAATGATGATTACCAGAGGCTAGAACAAGGGATAAATGAGGAAAAGGCAGATGTTGATCAAAAGGTATAAACTTTCAGTTAGACAAGAAGACCAAGATTTACTGATATAATGCACAGAATGGTGATTATAACAAAATGCATCATGTTTTGAAATTGCTGAAAGAGTGTATGTATTTTTTTTTTTCGGTGCTGGGGGTTGAACCCAGGGCCTCTCGCTTGCATGCTCTGCAAGTGATGGACCACTGAGCTGCACTCTTAGCCCATTTTTTTACTTTTTGAGACCGGGTCTTGCTAAGTTACGCAGACCGCCTCTGGTCTCAAACTTGTGATCCTCCTGCCTCTGCCTCCCGAGCTGCTGGGATTACAGGCGTGTGCCACCTTGCCCAGCGTAAAATGTTTTTACAATAAAAAGATAAGTATGTGAGGTGATAGATTTGTTGGTTAGCCTGAGTAAATCATTCCATATTGTAAACAGCATATCAGAGCATCACATCGTTCTTCATAAACATATACAAATATTATTTTCAAATTAACAACAACAAAAAAACTTAATCACAAGTTATTTTAGTTAGTTTTGCATTACTGTGACCAAACTATCTGACAGAAATAACTTAAGGAAGGAAAGGTTCATTTCGGGTCATGGCTTCAGAAGGTTTAGTCCTTTTTCATCTGGTCCTTTATACTTGGGCAGGACATCATCGTGGCCCCAGTGTGACAGAGAATACTTGTTCACATCACTGCAAAGAGCAATCAGAGAGACCTTACAGGCAGGGCCAGGAGTAGTAAATCCCCAGGGATTTCCAGCCAATGACCTACTTCCTCCAGCCAGATCCTGCCTCTCAAAGTTTCCATAGCCTCTCAAAATTGTGTCACCAGCTATGGACCAAGCCTTCAAACACATGCGCCTATGACAGTACATTTCATATGCAAATCAACATTCTGTCCCTCACTCCCAAAGGCTCATGGGCCATCTCAATGCAGAATGAATTTAGCCCATCTCTAGGAGTTCCCGGAAGTTTAACAGTTCCAACATTGTTCAGAAGTCAAAAGTTCAAAGTTTCTTCTGAGACTCAAGGCATACTCCTAGCTCTGAGCCCCTATAAAATAAAAAAGAAAGTTACATACTTCCAGTATACAATAGCTGAAAGTAAATACTCCTGTTTTAAAAGGGAGGAATGGGAGCATAGAAAGGAAGGAAGGGACCAAAGCAAGACCCCAAACCCAGCAGAGCAAACATTAAATTCTGCAGCTTCATGTCTGGCACCTGGGGTGTGTTATGGCATGATGTGAGCCCCAACATGCTTGATCAGCCCCATCCCTATGGCCTTGCTGTTGGCAGCTGACACAGCTCTCTCTTGGACCAGCTCCCCTTTTTGGTGGCAGCTTTCCTTGGCAGATGTTCCATGTTCCTGACATCTCTAGCATTCTGGGGTCTCCATTGCAGCTTAGGCTTTACCTTCACAGGTTCAACCATTACCCTCTCAGGAGTTCTCCAAAGGGAATCCAACTCTGCTACATATTGTCTGATCTTGGCAAGCAGCATTCAAACTTTTAATGATAAGTGGTAAAAATATTAAATAATCTAGGGAATCATGCAAGCAGAGGATGATGCAATGTGTTATAAAAGGCTAAACTGAATATTACATGAAAATTAATGATTCATATAATAAATGTATGGGAGAAGCACCTGGCAATCCACTCCCAAGGCAATCCCGAAAACAGTCAGCCATTAAAAACCCTATGAGGGTCGCTATGAGTCGGATACCAACTCGACAGCACCTAACAACAACAATATAATAATAAACGTGGCCACTAAAAAGCAGGAGAGTTATTGTTTGAAGTTATTCGGGAATGTTTCATCTAGGGTTAAAATATGACAGTTAAAAGAGAAGTAAAATGCATGGAAAAGCTTTTGTCTTCATATTCAATCAACATGCAAAGAATTACTGTTTTCCCAACGTTTTTCCTTTTCAGGGGAAAGCCTTCCATGTGTTTCTAATTCTTGAGCACAATTGAATTACTAGTCCATTGTCTGGTGAGAGCTGTTTGGTCAGGGAGCCCTGTGGACTTCTCAGAAGCTTTTGTCCTTTAAAAGAAGCTGTCCTGATTTGTCATTGTTAATGAAACTTGTACGACACAATACTCAAGTTTAAGACCCACTGAGAACATGACCATGTGCCTCCTTTCATCTCTACATGGGGGAACCACATGGCAAAGAGTAGTTGCAGAAACCCAGCAGCAGTGCTGTTCCCCCAGTGTAATTGTCTTGAACTTTCTTATGTCATATCCTAATAGCTTTGTCTTATGAGTGATGGCCTATACTGCTTCTACCCTTCAAGAAAAAATGTAAAATGTATTGTTACCCAGAAGGCAAAGGCTTTTTAGGCCTGAGTCTCTTTTGAACATACATCCTTAGGATCCTGCCTGCATATATTTTAATACTCTGTGCCTCTTTTGAGATTTAGCTTGAGAATTGTAAAATATGCCGTAATTGCAATAGATTCATTTTTTTTACTCTGCCAAGGACTTTTATGAATTAGTTCCTGACCAATACAATACATTTAATAAATCAAAGAGCTCACCTCTTTTGCTGAGGGTCTGTGGGAAATCCATGGAGTTCTCTTGAATATTAAGATATTTGCTGTTGGTGCAGCTATTTCCAAAGGTATAAGTTTATATTTAATCAAAACTTAGGAGGGAAGGAGGGAGGAAGGGAGGGAGGGAGGGAGGGGGACAGAAAGAGAGAGAGAGAGAGAGAGAGAGAGAGAGAGATGGTAGGGGAGAGGGAGGGAGAGAGAGAAAGAGCAGGAATGAATGGTTGAAGTGAGCCGCCAGCCTGACATAAAGATGGATTTTAGAGTCAAATTGTAAGGATTGTAAGGCCAAGATCATCCAACTTTTTGTGATTTTCCACTCCTATCAGTAAAACATTCTGAGAATGCCTCCAAAATAGGGATAGTTATCTATTAATTAATCTACATGTACCATTATACTTGTTATTATTAGCATATGAAAAGCAAACTAAATATAAATAAAAGTAGAATGTAAAAGAAGCACAATATCTAATAACTTCTTACTATATCCAAATAACTCTATTTTGCATCCTTTGATGTATGCACCCTCCATTTAAGAGGACCCACTCAGTACTACCTGAGCAGCAATGTATTGTGTATAATGGTCCTCAAACTTTATTTTATGGCAGAATTTTCTGGAAGCTTGGAAAACAGATTTCTGCCTCCCTGTCCCCCAAAAGTTCTAGTTCAGTGGATCTGGGATGGAGCTCAAGAATTTGCATTTCTTAACAAATTCCCAAGTGATGCTGCTCTGAGGATTTTACTTAGAGAAACACTGATGTAATTAAGAGCATGGTCTCAAAGTTATTTCCCCTAAGGTGGACAATTAGCATTCTTGAAAAAATATGTGACAGCAAATAAATTACTTTACCTCACTGAGCTTAAATTTTAAATCTGTGAAATGGTTGTAATCATAATTATCTGTTAGTGTTGCTAGAGAGCTTAATGAGGTCATGCAGATAAATTTTTCAGTGCTCATTGTTATCACCTACAGCATACAGTACATGTTAAAGTCTTTCTCTTCCTCATCTTTTCCCTTATCTTTTCCCTCCTCTTTCTCCTTCTCATTATCATGAAGTATCTTTTTAATGTTACAAAATAGACTTAGGGACTTTTAATCTCAGGGTAAAACATTGGACTTTATTTCATTAGAATCATGAGAATGCATTTTTTTCTACTCTAGCATTATGCATTAACAAAGACCATGTTCTAAATGAAATATCTTTCTAATTGAATGGTAGAGATGAAGCTCTTTTGCAATGTCTGCCTAAAAGAGAACAATGTGTTCAGCCCTCTCCATTTTGTGTGTTGTCATTGACAATTTGTGGCTGTGTGTATTTCTGTCATCTTTTGTATATATTGAATTCTTGTTGCATGTGATTGAGTTGATATTTTTGGTGGTTGTGTCTTTGAATTGTTAGGGGCATGAGAATGGTAAATTCAGTTGATTTCTTTGAATTTGACTAATTTTTAACATTTTTTTCTTTTCCTCCTCCTCCTTTCCCCTCTCTCTGTGCACCTTTAGGACCCAGTACTACCTGCCAGGAAGATTCATGTGCCAACCAGGGTGTGTGTATGCAGCAGTGGGAAGGCTTCACCTGCGACTGCTCTATGACGTCATATTCTGGAAACCAATGCAATGATCGTGAGTACAACCTTTTCATGCTGGGGACTTTTTCAAGAGGTTAAAGGTTTGGAGAAACCTCAAGGGAAAATATGTTAAAAGATGGGTCTTATGAAAGATTCATAAATAATTCTCTCCTCCAGAAACTTAGAAAATAAACAAGTAGTAGGTTCTTTTGGGAAGGATAATTAGAATTTTCTTTCTCAACTATAATAGATATTCTCTCATTTTTTTACATTCTGTTTTTTTTTCTTTAGATTAAAATACCTATGACCAAGAAAGAAACAATTCAGGACATTTTTTTTTATGTAAGAGTTTCTATTCTCCATTAATTAAATCATCTAGATAATTTCTAGACTTCATTCATATTGCCCAGAATTTTGAGGCTATTTAAAGAATGTAACTATTTTCTTACAAAATCTGAGTTCAGAGGACATCTTAGACCTGCCATAGGATAAAGATATTCAGAGTTTATTCTTAAACAATTAGAAATTTTTTAGCACTCTTGGGCATTTTTCAATCTAAGACAGAGATTTCCAATGGATAAATTTATTGGTATTTTGCTATATACACATAGCTATCTGGTTTATGTATACATACATTTCTCTGTTTTGAGTATTACCTATATAAATATTTGTGTATTTGGCTCTTATTGGGATGGAGCCTTGTGATTATTCTTTCTTTGCATGACAATATTTCAGACACATCAATTGACTTAGTTCTAAGAAAGAACTGATTTCATGGAGATGAGTCTAGTGCTGATGGTGAAGATATTTCAGTGTGGTGTGCAACTATAACCTGCCTGTCTGCTTCTGTCTCATGTTATTTTCTTCATATGGCCATTTTCAATACAAGCAAACACATAAGACTTGTTAAAATCCAGACATAGTAGGTTCTGCTAATCTTCTGTTTTTCTAAATATAGGCTTCATGGTAGATATTTGTTTTACATTCTAAACTCATTTTAACTCTCAGTTTTATGAAAAGGTGTAAAATGTGATTGGTGCAAATAGTAAAGTCATATTATGGTATGCTCATACGATATCACATGCCAATTATAGTTCTGTCTCTCATGTGTACTTTTATTATTTTTTTCTATTTTATCATGTGTGTAGGTGTCTCTTATAGTTCTCATTTCCACTTTTCTCAGTAGCTTTTGGTTCCGTATACCTTTTCCTTAAGATACATTAAGGAAAAACAAAGAGCAATCTGTCAGTCTGGAGAGAAAATGATGTGATACCTGTTCATTTAAGTATAAGTGTATGCTGCTATTTCGGTCATACAAATGATGCAATATCTGCAAAAGAGTTTGGCATCAGATTGCTCTTCCTGAGTATTTTGCTGTTATTGCAGATCTTTTTTCCATATTTATGCTTTGTAAATACTACTCCACTCTGGAACAGGCATTTATAGACCAATCCAGAGAATCTGTTAAATTGTGCTATATCCTCTTTCTTTTCCCTCCAACTTGTCTGCATAGACTAACTAGGAAGGAATTTTTTTTCTCTAACTCATGGCATAATGCTTCTTTATCCTCATCATGCACACATCCCATAGTGAATATAAAATAGTGAGGAAGAGACTCTGCATACAAAGAATACTGAAAGGTAAGATACTCTAACTGCGGGAAATGTGCACAGTCTTCAAAAGGTATGTATTTTTCTGTGATTGACAAGTTCTCCTCTGTCACATAGGGACAGGTGTTTTCTGCTAAAAAATCAATTAAGATTCCTTCCATCTTTATATATGTGTTTCTGATGTTGTGAAGAGAAGATTGTGCCTTAGTCCAGAATGTAGACTTTCATGTTCTGTAATTTGGACAATTTGTTGGTATATATTAAAGTAGTTGGGTGAGAATTGGGAAAATGCCAGCCTTCCATTGTGACACTAGCTTCTCATGCTTCAAAAGTTTTCCATAGATATCCAAGCTTAGGGAAATGCATTTTAGACTTTATACAGTAAATACTATAGTTGAGTCTTTTGTTTATAGTAGACCTAAGGGCCCAAATCACTAATGGAATTTGCTTACCTTGTCCTGGATAATGTACCAGGGCTTCCATTATTGGATGGTGAATGGAAATGAAGCAACCATATTTTAATTGCAAAATGTGATAAATATACAGAATTCAGATATATAGGATGTGACTATAATGTCTGGATATACTTTCAGTGAAACCCAGCAGGTACATTAAAGTGGTTGGTTGCTTACCATTGTTACACTGGATGTTCCTGTATCCAAGGATTGGCATTCAAGTTATTTCAGGGGACTTCTCTTTTGGAATTAACATTAGAGACAGTTTATTGCACCTAAAAAAACCAGCATTATTACTTACTATTGTAAAGCATTAATTTCTCTATCAACATTGACCCTTAGAGTTGTGATTTGCTATTTTGCCTCACAGTCATCTTCAAAATGGAGTTATTTGTCTGATGTTCTGTTCCCTTACCTGTGTTAATAAATTCTTGGTAACATAGTTTATGTAAGGAGTTGAGTGCTAACTTTCCGGGTCACTGGCAGATTTGAACAGGCTCATGCTTAGCATGGGGGAAAATTGCAAATAGAGGAGATGGGATGAAATAAGTTAATGGAAGAAAGATAAAAGAATATACAGTTCAGGGATTGAATCTTTGGTGGAAGACATAGAGCCTATTAATAATTGCTTTAGTAACCTGCATCGAAATAACACAAATGTGCCCTGGTGTTATAAGTGGAATGCCATCCATGAAATCTGGTCTTTATCTAATTCTTAGGAAGAGAATATTCTGCAGAATATTGCGTATATCTAAAATTGTGTTTCTTAAAATTTTGTCATAAGACCAGTTGAACTGGTTAGAGATGAATTTTAATGGCAAAAGGCAATTTTGGGGAGAAAACCAATTTCGATTCTCTCATTTTCCATGAGCTGTTCCTTAGGGAAGCAGATTGTTTCTCAGTAAATGAAAATGAAAACATGTCAGTTTATTACTGAAAACCCAAGAAAAGAAACTTGTTCAACAGGGAAATGGCTATGTTTTATGTTTTCCAAAATAGGTATTTAGTCCATTCGGCATAAAACATTAATTACATTTAGATGTGGCTTGTAAGGTTCTAAAAAAGTGTGTGCATTTTAGGGTTTTCTTTACTTCTAACATTGGTTCTGGCACTCATATTCATCTGTGTTTTTTCTTCCCTATTTACCAAATATCGTTTTTTCTTGACAATATTAAGATATCACACAGATGTCTCCAGGAATATAATGTACATATCAAAACTTCATTTCATTTCATTCGACCAGATCAAGCCTGGATGTCTTTCACTTTATTCCATCATTTTTTGTGTATGCATCATGGGTTAATGGATGCAGTGGTGTAAGTTTTAGGTTCAATCTTATAAAAGTATCATTGTGAAAGTATGACACATATTCTGTCTAGAAGTCCATTATGCTCTCCATTGTATCACAAAGCCAGATTGTGACACACATTCTCCAGAGTTAACTACCTTATTTAAGAGTGATTCTCTTGCATGCAGTAGGAAACAAAAAGTATCCCATAAGAAACCCAAGTGTCATTGATTTACTAATTGTTTTGCATAATTTTACATATGACCTTCTACCATTTTATGCAAGGGTAAAATCATGGGGAATTTCTTTCCTTCAAGTTGTCATTTAGGGCTGATTTGATACTGCAATGGATCTAATCATCCAAGAAGCAATTTTGAGTTCATGTTAGGATCCAATGGGAACTATGGAAGGACACACGAGTAACATTCTCCAAAGATAATCTACAATTCTTCTCAAAAAATTAAAGCAAAGAGGGGTGAATTCTCAGTGGGCAAGCACCACTTGAAAGCCAACCTACATAACTTGTGTTGGGGCTACATTTTAAGAATAACAAAAGAAGGCTCATGTGGTACTCACCTGTAATCCCAACCACTCTGGAGTTGGAAGCAGGAGAATCACAGATTTGAAACCAGAGGCAGCATGCATAACTTAGTGAGACCCTTTCTCAAAATAAAATGTAGAAAAACCTATGGTCTGGGAGTGTAGCTCAGTGGTACAGCACTTGCAAAGCATGTAAATGCAAGGCCCCAGATTCAACCTCTTAATCCCCCCACCTGTCCCCAAAATAATAACAAAAGAAAGAGAACCTTACAAGGTTCTTAAAGGTATATTCTTTTTGGATATTAGATTCTTTGTGGTATTTTCAATCAGAAGTGAGAAGCTGCAGAAATCCAGCATGTTGTAGCCATTACACCATCAGGTGAATCCAGAATCTCCTTTTCATATTATGTGATGATGCCATTCTCATTGGTAGCCTACTGTTGAGTTCATCTGTCCTCCATAATACTGAAAAGCATTACACAAAATCTGTCTCTCCTGTGTGCATCCATACATATACAAAAAGATTATCATTTTTAGGGAATTTGTGAAAATAGCATTTTTAAACCCCTCTCAACATCTCAAACATCTCAAACATCAACATCTCTCCTCATCAACCCCTCTCAACATCTCAAACATCTCTCAACAAAACTGTTACTGATTGCCATGCTCATGACACCTGTTTTGAGTTGCATACAGTTTGGGGATCTTGTTATTGCTTTTGTGCTCTGGGGAAGCACACGTGGAACAGCCTATGGCACATGAGTCCTCAGTCCACATCAAGAGTCTGAGTTTAGCAATGGTGTGTTTATACTGGCTTTCTGCGATGAGAAGGGGATAATTGTGGGACCTCAGCCACCCTCAACAGACAGCTCTCCTGTGCCACATTACTAGTTGTACATCGCAGCCTACGTGTTGGAGACATTGCTAGGTTCACACTGGCATGTGATAATAGATGTTCTTTCCTTGCAACAAATCAATAGCGAGCAGCTGTGGATCATGCAGACAGTGGGGTCTGAAGCACCTTTTCAGACAGTTTTCTGCTGGAGTGGCTATTAAGCTGCACTGTTAGCTATTGATTGGCCTTTTGCTTTTTATTTATTGTATGGTTTTATTTATTTTTTTAATGTAGGTTGGCGTATTGATTAAATCTTTTAGAAACACATTTCCCACTCAGGCTTCAGAAAAATAAGCAATATTTGCATTACTTAGTGAACAAACAAGGGGATGGGCATATAAACATTAATTCTGTCTCTTGGATCCATCTACATATATAAGCAATATATTATGATAGTATGTCCATGTGTCTGGTTATATGCTTATAGCTCACCTCTGCTTTCCGCTTCTTTGTGTTCAGCCAGTAGGCCCTGTTTGAGTTTACTTGCAAGGTTGTTGTTGTTGTTAGGTGCCGTCGAGTCGGTATCCGACTCATAGTGACCCTCATAGGGTTTTCAATGGCTGTTTCGGGATTGCCTTGGGAGTGGATTGCCAGGCCCTTCTCCCATTTTCGAGGTGCTGGGAATTGAACTCGGGACCTCAGAGACTGCAGCGCAGCACTCTACCAACTGGCTAAATCCCAGCCCACTAACTTGCAAGGTAGTTACTTGCTATTTAGAATACTCTATCATTTATTCACTCACAAGTCATTTCTTATTTGCAGATATGATCATGAATAAGATGTAGTTGTCTTCCCAAAGACATTGCAGTCTAATAAGAAAAGATACATGTGAAGGTGTTTCAATAGAAATAGAAACAATGTATGGTGAGGAGATAAAGTGAAGTAATGGCACCTTTCCCCTGGGTTAAAATGCCGTGAAGACTTGCTGCTGCTCTTAGGACCATTTTCATTGAAGAATGAGCCTTGAAAAATGTGTCAGTGCCTCCTAAGCAGATATGGTACAGAGAGGGCTAAAAAGGAAAGGGAGCATTACAATAAGCAAGCAGAGAGGAAGGTGTTTCATTCGTTGTGAACATTCTGACATTTTCCTTCCAGTTTTTATTCGAAGCATTCATATGGTTAAAATCATACATTTTTAAAGTTTGTACTTTGCTTTATTTAGTTTAACATTGCACACTTGCACATTTCAAAATATGAGAAACATTATTATATTTGCTCATCTCCTTTAGCAAAATGCAGACTTAGGGGAGCAATCTATTTGTGTGTGTGTGTGTGTGTGTGTGTGTGTGTGGTGCTTGGGATTTGAACCCAGGGCCTTGCGCTTGCATGCTTTGCAAGTGCTGTACCACTGAGCTGCCCCCTCAGCCCATTTTTTTTTTTTTTTTTAATTTCTGAGACAAGGCTTTGCTAAGTTATGCAGACTTCCTCCTCTGGTCTCGAACTTGTGATCCTCCTGCCTCTGCCTCCCGAGTTGCTGGAATTACAGGCATGCACCACCCCACCTGGCTGTGAAATCAATTCTTGAGGAAGAATGCTCCCACCTCACGTTAAATCTATTGCTGAGTCTAGGCCTAATATGATGCAAACCTTTTTTTTTTTTTTTTTTTTTTTTTTTGCGGTACTGGGGGTTGAACCCAGGGCCTCGCGCCTGCATGCTCTGCAAGTGCTGGACCACTGAGCTGCACCCTCAGCCCATTTTTTGACTGTTTTTTGAGACAGGGTCTCACTAAGTTACGCAGACTGCCTCTGGTCTCGAACTTGCGATCCTCCTGTCTCTGCCTCCCGAGACGCTGGGATTACAGGCGTGAGCCACCGCGCCTGGTGCCCTACGCAAATCTTGATTAATGTCATTGAATCATTGATGAACATTGATCTTAGACATTTATTTATAATGAACCGGAATTTTAAAAGACTGATTTATAGTGTATTTATCTTACTAAATTACAAAAGACAGCATAGCATACTCATTAATTGAATTGGCTTTAGAATTAAACAGATTAAAATGCCAGTACCAACTCTCTAACACTGTGAAATTGAATTATTCACATATCCTCATGAAACTTTGGTACAGCACAGCAAAGGTGAGAATAATTACAAGTGGTAGTAGTTTTATTTTTAACAATAATAATATTTGAACTTACTCAAGTCTCAATCTTGGTTTTGAGACTTTAGTAGGATATTTATAAAAATGCCTTAATCCCTTTAATTATCCCCAAATCTATCAGAAATATGATAGAACTCTGATGTTAACTTTAGTAATGAGAAAACTGAAGTCATTGTTAGGAAGTAGCCAAATGAAAACTTACATCAGGTCTGTCTGATATGGTCTATCACATTCTTATTAGCTTTGCTACTACTTAGTTATTATTAGAAATAAAAGTGTTAACATCTGCATCAATTATTAGACTAGGTACTTAATTCCAGGTAAGCAGGTCTTCACAGCCAACCAAATTATATAAGACATAGGATTAGTTCTTGATTGTTAATTTTATCATCTTCTGGAAGTCTGAACCCTCTAAGCATTTCTGACTTAAAACTCAGGTGAGGCATTTAGAATTAGAATATATTTACTAATATTAGCATGAGAACATTCGTTCTTATCCCCAACTATTAGTATTTTCACTCTCTGTAGACATAGGTCATCTGATTTCCATGTGTTTGCTTTGCTACAGTTCTAATATATATCATGTAGTATATGATGTACTATATAATGAGGTCTCTGGTGTGGATTGGGAAGCTTTGTTTTCAAATCTTGACTCTATCACTTAATATCTGTGTTACCTTGGTCAAATTAATTAAATGCCTCTAAAATGCAATTACTTATACGTCTTATCCTCTAAGAATGTTACAAACATAATTAAATCTATAACTGTGAAGTTAGGACATGGGCACATTTAATAGCCCACAGAGCTGTTGGCTACTATTCAACAGAATTTTTTTTTTTAAGTTAAAAGTATGACTCATACAAACATAATTCTCATTATGTTAAAAAGAATACTCATACAAATGTAAAATGAATGTGTGTTTCAAATTTATTTAGCTCCTTATCAAGGGAAGCAACAAGATAGTAAAAGTGTAAATAACAAGATGGTAAATGGATGTTTGAAGAACTAGATATTTATAGACCTATAAAAATTATTACAATATAGACTTAGGTTAAATCTAAAACTCATAAATGCCTCACAGGGTTTTCAAAACTCCCTTAATCTTTGGTATTATCTTTTCTACTGAACCTATATGTTTCTACTTAACAAGAATTTACGGGTCATCTCGCAGTCTGGATTAATAGTAAATATCAGAATTAAACATAGGTACATCCTCCCATGGAGTTTAATACAAGTATTTCTTAGGTGGGATTGTTAAAAAATGTCTTTATATGATTTTGAGAGACCATAGAGTTATTCCTCTTGCCTTTTTTCTAAATTTTGAATAATTTATAGTAAGAATGTTATCCATTCAATTTCAAATCCCCTTTTTACCTTGAATATCTGTCTCATATGCAATTACCTGGGCTGGGATTTGGCTCAATGGGTAGAGCACTGCACTGCAGTCTCTGAGGTCCTTAGTTCAATTCCCAGCACCACAAAAATGGGAGAAGGGCCTGGCAATCCACTCCCAAGGCAATCCCGAAACAGCCATTGAAAACCCTATGAGGGTCGCTATGAGTTGGATACTGACTCGACGGCACCTAACAACAACAACAACATGCAATTTACCTTTTACTTTTTAACCATTTAACTGTGTGCCAAGCTGTCCTGAATTCATTGTCATATTGTCATTCAAACTTCATAAAATCCCTAGAAAACAGTTGCTATCCCAGTTTCACAGAAGAAAGAACAAAGGAATGGATAAGTCAAGGGATTTGCTTAAGATGACAAAGCAGGTGTGGAACAAAGCTTCAGTTATTTGCCAGGCTGCATATGTGGCCTCTTGCCTGCCAATCATTTATGGATGCCTCAAGAAGAGCTTCTAAATGGGGGTTCTTCTGAATGTGCAGGAATTTAGAGTCACATTAGCCACAGAACTTAAGTACATTTGTTAGCATCAGTTACATGGGAATTTGTACTGACTATATTATTATTTGGGGAGGTGCTGTATTTTTCATTTTTTACTTTATGCATCTTAAGTAAGGTCATTATAAGGACTGATCTTCTCAAGTAACACAGTGAGAAGTTCTAGCAAACAAGTCCTATTTTGCAAGTTGGGTACATCTAGGTAGGTTGGGGACAAAGTCCAGAGAAGTTAGAAAGGATGAGAAGAACCTCATGGAACCATGATGGGCAAGATCTGGAAAGTAAGGATGATACAAAAGAAGCATCCATGAGTAGGCAGCTCCAAAGGTCAGGAGTAAAGTTATTTCCTTGCATCTGTTTTTTATTCCTATCCCCACAGATATTAGCCAAAGGGAAGTCAGAAGATGGTCATTCAACACCAGGTGCTTTTAGAACAAGAGTGAAGGAGCAGACATTCTCAGGAACAGTTCTGTAGACATGAGTTTTATTTTCTTGTCAGTGGGAGTTACTCTTATAATTCCCTTGCTATCATGGGGACTTGGGGTATCTTCAAGCAATACTGACAGTGGAAATTAATACATATGCACTGTCAGATTCAGCAAGAGCCAGACTTGCTATCAGCTTCTGTTTTATACGACCCTTCTTGATAATGAGCTGAGACTCAAAGGTGAAACCGTAGTTTCTACAGATCCTAGTAGACACGTGGACATATGGCTTAAGAAGAAACAGTCTCCAAAATGTATAGTCTTATAGCTTGTTGGGGATTATTATGAGTTGTTGAAATTTGTAGCAATACTAATTTAATTTCAGTCATCTTCAGCAAGCTATATTTGTAGATCATTTTTATTGCTTATGTTTAATTATAGCCCATTTATTTCTGGTGTACTTGGCTAGTTTCTCATTGATAGTGATGGCAATAATTTGCTGAGAGCCTATTGGTTCACAGAAAATAATTTTTATATTACCTAATTAGTCACATACAGGTACAATTTAATGTATTTTTCAATATTGACTTGTAATTTCCTACATTTATTTCCACATCTAAAGGCAAAAAAGATGTAAACTACTTTATCTTGTTTTGTAAAATAGGGCTAATAGGTGTAATTTGACTCCCTTCCTTCATTTTCACCCTCTAAGGACACCATTGTTTGAGTTCATATCAGCATACATTAATTTTGTCTGTTCTTGAACATATATAAGTGGAATCATGCAGTATGCGATCTTTCATATTTGTTTTCTCTAGTTCTGTGTAATATTTTTCAGATTCATCCATGTAACTGTATTCTGTATTCTGAGTATCTCCCGATTCTCAGCTTCATCTCCTTAACTATAGGTATCGTCTGGGCTCCACCTGGGGTTCTCCTCCCTGTTCCAGGATGCAAAAATTCTCTTAAGGCAGTAAACTGGAGTAATCTTAAGGCTCACCTTCTTTAATTTCTCTCTTTCAGCAACAACTGTATCTCTGTGCCTCATGTCTAGTGTCGTGCAAGCCATTGTTTCACGGGTTGTCCTTTCCCCACTTGTATCAGGTCAATTGTAGATTTAACCACTACTCCTTCTAGTTGCAAGTAGATGCCCACTTACTTCTTTCTACCTGTTTTACCTTTACACTGTAAGATTAAAGCAAAAGATAGAATGGCAAGACATAACCCGTAATATACTGTGCCTTATGCCACAAATTCTTAGCATGATTTTAGGTTTTTAAATCCATCCTACAATTTCCCTGACAGTGTGGCATATTCTGAGATTCTATTTATTTTTTCATTGGTAAAGATTCCTACTTATTAGAAAACATGTAAATTCTACTTATAGGTCTTCTGTCATCAAAGAGCTTTCTGCAACCAAAGAAAATATTGTGAGAAGCTGCACAAAGCTACTTAAATACCTGCAAATATGTCTCCATCAAGCATTTCTTCACTTGAGTTTCTGTTATGAGCTCCCCATTGCTTTTTGCCCTCCAGTACTATGACAACATTTGATTAAGCTCTATTGTTACAAGGATGGATTTAGCTTGTGCAGCAAGTCTTTATTATTATTTTATTATCTCAGAATTATAGTTTGTTTTCTCATCTACCTTTATCCGGTGGATCTTTGCCACCTGATCTGTGTCTCTTTGCCAAATGTAATTATGAAATATTTTCAAGCAAAGAATTCAGAGACTTTAGAAGTTGGAGATGTTTCTATGCCAAGTAGTGTTTTGGCCATTGATTCTCCTTATTTTGATCTCTAGGTGCAGACCTACACACATTATCTTACTACATGTGTTCAAAAGAAAAGAAGGGACATTGCATTGTTGATGGCTTTCAGATTGCTTTCAGATTATGGGGGAGCTGAACCCAGCCTCATGTGTAATTTGCAAGTAACCTACCACTGGGCTGCATTCCTAGGCCCCATTTTTAATTTTTTTTTTAAATCTTGAAATAAGGTCTTGCTAAGTTATGCAGGCTGCTTCTGGCATTCTCCTGCCTCTACCTCCCGAGTTGCTGGGATTACGGATGTATACCACTGTGTCCAGCACCTTTCAGTAATGAGTGAATTTTTTGATAATAAGATTATACAAGCCCACTTTTGAAAACCTAGAAAATGCATAAAAGCATAAGGCTGTATTAAAAAACATAATTTTATCAATTATGAATATGAACTTATTTAGAATATATAGTGTCAAGCACATATAATAGATATTCAAAATATATTTGTTGGATGAATGAACCCTGTGAAATTTCAAAGTCTGAGTTGTGCAAAGACCCTAGTGTTATTTTCATGAAATGAATAACATTTCCACCAGGGTTAGGTGTTTTTTTGCCAGAAGGAATGCATTTAGATATGTAAGAGTCATAATGAGGATCTCAATATGTAATTTTCTTCTTCAGATGAAGAATAGAAATGTCAAGGTATTTTCATTTTTTCTCTCTTTTTTCGTTCTTGCAGAGAACCTTCCAGTTTCTGAACAGTTATATGTAGGCAGACACATTTATGTATAAGTGAAGTAGTTTTATAATAGATTGTGGTTGGAGGATTAAATCCCTTCTAAGTCATATGTGGAAAGAGCCTCATAGTATTAGTTTGTTTCTGTGACACTCACTTCCAAAGAGTCATTATGGTTTATTTCAATAATGAGATTTCTTATAATGGTCTGTTGTTGCCATCGAGTCAGTATCCAACTCATAGCAACCCTGCATACAACAGGTGAAACACAATTGTCAGTGCTTCTCTGCTGCTCATAGGGTTTTCAATGGTGGATTGATTTTTAGGAGTGGGTTGCAGGGTTATTCTCCTAATCCTATAGCACCTGGTGTTCCCAGGAGGTCTCCCATCCAAGTACTAACCAGGCCCTACCCTGCTTAGCTTCCAGGATCTGATGGGATCTTATGCCACAGGGCTACAGCTGCAGGCCTTGTAATGGTCTAGTACTCTAGAAATTTAGTGAGACAGTGGAATTCTCTCATCTGCACATCATTCATCAGTTTCCTCTGAGTTTTATGTTGACCATACCAATATTATACAATTGAAGGTTAGGTGTACTATGGACTGAAAAATGTAGAATATAATGTTTCCTTGATTTTTCACACAGTTTGCATTGCAAAATTTTTATATCTCTGCAGGACAATTCAGCCTAGTAAACTGTTTGTAACCACTGTCAGGAGCATTGGTAGAAAACAGTAGCATCTGACTCTAAGGCATTATTTCCCAACAAATTCACTGGAGGCTCTTTGAATTCAGCCTCAATTAAATCTGAAATTGCAGTTTTACCTGGGTAGTCTTACAGAAGTGAAACCAAATATATGTGTATGTAAATGAAAGTAAGTACCTATTCTCCATATATATATATATATATATATATATATATATATATATATATATATATAGTAAATATACATTTCCTTTAGGATTATTTTCCCAATTCTTCTGAAATACTTTCTCTACACAAACACCTTTGTTTCTATGTCTTACCAAAGCATATGTGAACTTTAGATTGCTTCTTAGTCAATTGAAAGTCATGTATTTCTGTAATCGTAAAGATAATAGGTCTATGTAAACTACAAATCAGGTATTTGTCTGCCTTTAATGTAGTTTGGCAGAAAGCTCCTTTATCCTGTCCAAATTCTCAATGTGTAGGGTATAATTATATCTCTGAGAAAGGATTTAGACATAGAAATGTTGACTGCGATTTGTCCATTCTTGAGAATAAGCCTTCTTTTTCATCTCCCCACCTACAAATTCTCATATGGGTTCCTCATTCTGCCACTCAAGCATACCATCCAGTTAAAGCCCATGGCAGTGCCCTGGCGCTGGGGGCATGGGAGAGTCATTGGAAAAACCTGCAGTTCAACATGTATGTCATACACATGTACCTGTTTTCCCTGACTTCTGCAAAATCCTAAAAACAGAAGAAGTATAAAAGAATGTAATGAAACAATTGAGCTTAGCCAAATAAACTTTCAATGTTGTTAGAGGATTTATTCTAATCCCCACAACTCACCACATGTGCTTCCAATATCTAACTTATTTAATTTGCATTTGGATTAATTTAGCATATTTTCCTATTACATAAAGCTTAATGAACAATAAACACAGCTATAACCAAATTTCACAGCTATTTCTCAGTGTGGGGTAGCATTTTGCATTTAGTTATATTTGGTTTCCTAGGTAATATGTGATTGCAGCTATATTTCCTAAAGCTGCCTCTTGTCACATGGAATGTTTTCGTGGTGCATTCTTCAGATCCACAGCAAGGCAGGAAGGAGTCAGTTGCTTTGAAGCAAAAGCATTGAAAATCAACGGGCAATATGGGTGCCTTCAGAAAGATTCATCCCACTTTTTGCCTTGACAGTTTTTCAGCTCCCTGTTTTTGGTCTTCATACTTATATTTCTGAAATCTACCCATTTTCCAGTTCCAGGTTAATCTTTCCCAGATACCAGTTTGGGGATTTTATTCCTTTGCTCAAGAACTGTTTGGCCTCCTCTCAATGTAGTGCAAACTCAGAATTTGACTGTCAAGGTCTTCTATAATCTGCCTTTAAAAATCTGACTATTAAATTCCATTTCCTATAATATTGAGAGTTTACTGTGTCCCTGATTTAAGCCAGCTATTTCACTGTCACCAGAATGTCCTGTGGTTTTCATGCTCCTTGCCCATGCTGCTGCAGTTCCCCATGAAATGTCCCCCATCAAGACCTCACAGGCTGAGTATGTCTCCCCTATTCCCTGGAACCTTCTCTGATCATTCACATTCATATGACTTCTTCTCCTAAATCCCATTGCATTTATATTCAGAACTGAGAGACAATTCAGCTCAGCATACAAAGGGAATTGGTGTGGACATGAGAATAAAGGATGGCTTTAAATATTGGCTCCTTTCCTTTTTAACCATGTGGACTTTGGCAATTAATATAATCCAACCTCACAATACAAACTTGTAACAGTCCCCACTTTGTGAGCAGGCTTAGAAATAATGGGTGCAAAGCATAGTCTTAGACCTGAGGAAGAGTTTTTGCAAGGTTCTAGGTTGCAATTTATATTAAAACATAAAATTTCTGTTAAAGAAAAATGCCACCAATAAACAACAAGTAGAATATTGAATAGATTAATTACCACTGTTGTATGTTCTCTGTATTCCTAGAAGACTCAATTTTGCTACATTGTGCTGACTATGGATGCTTCTAAAGTTGGGGTTAATTTGTCTGTGCAGGTGGGTGTGGATGGCAGGGTTACCTAGATTAGATTTTTCAAATAATAGAGATGTTCTGTATACTAAAATTTAAAATTTAAACATATTCCCAATATGAGCCCTGCATAATTCAACTAAATTCTCAGTAGCTTTTGGAGGACCTGTAGCCTTTCCTGTAACTTTTTTAAAGGTGGTACAGTACTTCCATATGCTTCCAATGGCATCCTGAGAGACTCTGGTACATTTAGTTATATCAGATCCTATTTTCGGTTATTACTAGCCAGTAAATCTTTGGGTCTTATCACTTGCAAGACTGAAGGAACATGACCATGATCTTTGCAGCTTCTGTTACTATGACATCTTAATATACAAGCTTAACTTTACAAATATCATTTATTTATTTATTTATTTATTTATTTAGTCCTTGCTTGGGAGTTGAAACCAGAGCCTCGAACATGATAGTTTTCACAGTGATAATTTCATAGTCATCACCCCTTAGGCTCTAAGGCCAGGCTATGTTTAATACTGATCTGCTTTAACTTTGAACATGATGCTAGGGAGTGGAAGGTCCATAGCCAAATTCTTATTCCCTATTCACAGCAAAATTCTTTGAGGGGAAAAACAAACAAACAAACAAAAATTACAAAAACAAAAACAAAAGACATGGGGCTGTGGGGGTTCTGGTTTATTATCTAAATTGCTTAACAAGGTAATTATCACCTGCCATGGAAAGATGGCTGCATATTAATCTCCAGTGGAGTCTGACTGGACAAGAAGCCCTGCTGCAGGACATTATTATCTCCCCATTTCCCAGGAGTTCTCCATAATGGGCTCAGTTATGAACACTGGGGAATTAGACCAAAATCTTAACCATGTTGATTTTGATAATCATTTCCAACAAGCAGAATGCTGTTAGTGCTTTGGCACTCCTGAAGATGACAGTATTTGAGGAAAGGAAATCTGATGAGTATGATTGCTTAATGTTGTGTGAGAGAGACTTGTGCAGAGAGAATGAGAAGGAGAAATTTCACCCACCTTAGCAAGTGGCACTTCTGAGAATAATAATATAGGGAATATTCACTTCTGGATTCTAGTTTTTCCTTAGAACTTAAAAATTTATCCAGGATATTTAGATGATGAAGACTTAAGTTCATTGTAAAATATCTTCACATGGGAGTGATTGTTCTCTTTGTAATTAGTTTATTAGAGGGAAGTGCTATTTATTTACTTCTGAGCTCCAGCTTTTGTATTGTTGTTGTTGTTAGGTGCTGTCGAGTCGAGTTGGTATCCGACTAATAGCGACCCTCATAGGGTTTTCAATGGCTGAGTGCTTCGGGATTGCCTTGGGAGCGGATTGCCAGGCCCTTCTCCCATTTCTGCGATGCTGGGAATTGAACTCAGGGCCTCAGACACTGGGGCTGGGATTTAGCTCAGTTGGTATAGCGCTGCTCTGCAATCTCTGAGGTCCTGAGTTCAATGCCTAGCACCGCAAAAATGGGAGAAGGACCTGGCAATCTGCTCCCAAGGCAATCCGAAACAGCCACTGAAAACCCTATGAGGGTCGCTATGAGTTGGATACCGACTTGACGGCACTGAGCTTTTGTATAGTAGACATATATTTATATAAAGAGCATTTATTTCTGGTGACAATTATTTAATGCCAAGTAAGAAGTAGACATGAAATGATTAAGTAATTACCATCACATGGGCACATCATTGTTTCATGATATATATTTTCTTAAGGTGAACAAAGTGTCATATAGCTTCAGTATCTATGCTTTAACTAAAATTTGGACATATTTTGATACAGCATATCTTGAAGTCTTCTTTAGTGAAGATTTTTTTCTAATCCCTTTATCCCTGGAATTAGAATACAGTTTTAAAATTCTTCTGACATATTTCTTCCTTGAAAGTTCCTATCTTTTTTGATTTGTGCTCATCCTCTTCGCCAGTATCTACTGACCTTTAGGATATGAAAAACATTAGAAACTGATGTTCTTATAGCTTTCTGCATAGCCCATCCTTTGCACTGACTTTGGCGACTTTAGTTTTCATGTTATATATTTTTTCTTGATAATATGATTGTTTCAGATGCATGACTCCCAAGCAAAGATGTCCTTTGCTGTTACCACTTCCTAAGTTTTCATCTCACTTCTACCTTAGGCCTCATGACTGTACCTTCTACATCCAGTAGATTTGAAGGTTATGCTTGCCTCTATATACCATCTGTAGTTCCTAGTCAGTAATAGGAATGAAAAGGTTGTAATACTCTAGAGTTCTTGCTTCATGAACTACCACCCAAGCAAATCCCTCTGCTTGATTTTTTGGCTCCTGCCTTTGGCTAGGAACGTCATGTTCTTGCCAGTTGGTCCCAGTGCAAAGCCATATCATGTGCCTTAGCAATGCCCTAAATATCTTCCTTTTCATAGCCATCCAAGCCTTTCCCCCCAATTCTGTCCATTGTCGCTTCTATTCAATGATATCCTGTTTTCTACTCTTCTGTTCTCTGGTTATCATTTACCCAGCAGCCATTAGTTCATGTGAGCCTTCCTCTCATTTCCTTATGTCAAAATGCACTTTTGTGTTTAAATACCTCATATCTCCATAGCATGGCAGTTAAGAGTTTCTGGGACTTTTCTTTAAACATAGTGTTTCCTTTCAATTCCTCTAGGACTTCCTTTTGTCACTCTGAGCATCTGTAGGAAAACTCTCTTCTCCAAATGTGCCCTAATCATCCCCTTACCTATTTTGACTCACCCCTCTTGCCTTGTGCCTCTATCCATGTTCAGTGGGTCCTGATAGTGAATGAATGTTAACACAACATATTTCCCTATATGTGATATTTTTTCTAATTTGGATCAGGATCGTGTGATTACTTTCCTTGTACATTGTTTAGTGTGGTGCCAGTCATCCAAAGAGTGACTTCTTACCTCTTTTTTTCATGAACTGTTTCTCCATTATGATGCCTGGCCCACAAATACTTGCTAGTAATCCTTGCTTAATGTTGACTGTGAATTATATGGGGTGGATACAGTGGCTTATTTATCTTTATATTCTCAGTATTCCAGCCATGCATTGGTTTTAAAAAATATAAGATCATATTGGTTGTGTGATTTCCAGTGGAATAAACTGTTATGATCTCTCCGATTGAATTATAATTTTAATGACCTTGGTTGTGTGTGGATAAGAACAAGTCCATCTTGAGTTAATATTTTTCCCCTGATGAAAGCAAAACTCTGTCAGCTAAGTTCCGTTATTGTGCCCAGGCTCTAGGCATCTGGCTGAAAGAAACACTAGAGAGCTCTGACTCTTCTTCTCTCAGAATCTTTCTTAAATTCCCAATTGCTGATCTAAAATGCTTGAAGCATTCACAACTGTTATTTTCTGCCTTAGTTTTGAAATATGTGTAATATTTCATTTTAAAAGGACATATTCTGTACATTTGGAGTATATAGATAACTTCTCCTGCAATAGAAGAATCCTTTGATACTTTTTAAAGAAAGGTCACAGATTTCTGGTCACAAATGTTCAGATAGAAAAGGTTTGAGATGTATCAAATACTTTACATTCATATTCCCCTTCTCCCTCCCTCTCTCTTTTCCTCCCTCCCTTCTTCCTCTCCCTCTCCCTCCCTGTCTTTCTCTCTCTGTTGGTGGTGCAGGTGCCCACATCCACTCACACTCTCTCTCTTCTTTTATCTTTTTTCAAACAATGTTTCACTACATATTCACTGTATACCCTAGGTTGTCTTCAAACTTATGATCCTCTTGCTTCAGCCTCCTGAGTGCTGGGATTAGAGGGATGATCCACCATGTCTGGGTCTTTTCATTTTTGTTTATTTTTTTATTGTGGAGTTTGATGTGAAACTATCAGAATTACCATGGCATCTGTAAGACATATGTTTGTACCATATTCTAATAATTTTTCTTAGAATGTGCACATTAAAACATGGAGCTCTGTTTCATCACTAGATTTGTTTCTCTTTGTTGACTGGGGTTGTCTTTTCTGTCAACTGTTAATATTGAAGAGAAGCCTCAAGGTATGGTTATATCAGATAAAATTCAGGTATCTTATATACCAGGGATTATCTCTCAAAAGGAAGCCTTGGAATTTTTCTTAAAGGACAACAGAAAATACAACAAAACAAAATGCATTGATGCTAGGATTAAGTGGGAGATACTTATAAGTCATGGTCATATACCACCCCTGAGAAGGTAGGCGTAAGGTCAGCTACTATTTTCCTCCATCTTAATCCTATGATTTTCTGGTTCTTTGGTTTAGAAAGATTAGGTTCTATCAAGTGGCTAACATGGGACAACCCAAGGTTACTCAGGTTCTCTGTGATTTTGTTTTACAATTTGGAAAATAAACCCTATCACTGTTTAGTAAGTTGTCTAGATATCCACATAAGAAAGTGTTATTTAATGTTTTGGGGGCTCAAGTAAAAAAAAATCTCTTCTTTTGAAAAATTAGAAATTATTTCTATGAATCAATTCTGTTAAAGACTATCACCCCAAATCACTTTTGACTGTAAGTGGCAGTGTGTTATTTTTTAAAAGTCCAACTTAACTTTAAAATTATGAAAAATTTCAGGCATAGCATACAGAAAATGTTAAATATCTTTTTCCCTCTAATAATATAAATATTTTGCCACATTTGCTGAATACTATAATTTACTTTTTTCATTTCTTTTAAAAGGCTGTATTAATTATTAAACATACAAATATTTCTAGTGTGTTAATATATATATATAAAGTATAAAAATAACAAAATGAATATTCATGTATCTTCCACCTACCTTAAGGACTATGATTTGTGGATTGAACTTAGGGCTTCATATATACTAAGCACACACTGTACCACTGAGTTACAGCCCCTGCCCCAGATTCTTCTTTTGGTGAAAAAAAAAATTGCTGTGAGCTTACCAGTTCAAATCTCCCCTTGTCCCTTCTCGGCAAAAAAAGCAGTAGCATCCAAAAGGAAACTTTTGGTTTTGTATTCCAATGATGATAATGTATCTGAAAATTCTCTTGTTGTTTTTCCAGTTCAGTGTGTGAATAATGATGTTTGCTGGAAAGAGATCTGAGCACCAAGTCAGGTTTCCAGTATTACCTCATTAGCCCTTCCTGCTTATTCCTGGGAAAGCTACTCTTCTCTGTACATATATTAAATGCATACTCTGTATGCATGTTTTAAATGTTTATCAGTCAATTGGTTCATTTTCTTCATATGACTCCACGAAAAAATGATCTCTGCAATGGCACCATTCTTAGGGATACTGGCTTTGAGAGCCAGGTGGGTAGGGAAGTAGATTCCAGAAAAAAAAAGTAGTAATCTGGTATAATGTCTGGATTGAAAATATAAGCAAAGGAATATTTAAAAACAAGATATTTTTCTTCTTGTTTGTTTTTACTGAAAGTCCAGGGACCAAGCTGAAATCATTTGCCATTGGTGCTGGTGATTCAGAGTCAATGTGATACTAAACCACAGAGATTTGTTAAGCCCATGCATGATTAAGTCCAGTTGTCAGGTTTGCACAGAAGAGAGCCCTCCTTTGCCTCCAGAAGTCTATAGGGAGATGCTTTGTGGGGGAGGTTGCTTATTTTCCAGATTAAAGAGCAAGGATCATTCATCATGATCAAGTAGGAGTATTTCATATCATCCGTCTCTATTGAGGACAGTAGTAAATATTCTGTCCTTTTCCCCATTTTTTTACTGCTATGATTAAAATTCATCTTATAAACAGAAAGGATGGTTAGAAATTATTAAAGCAAATTACAGAAGAATTGTTCAGTCTTTGTTGCTCATTTTCTCCTCTGTGAATAATTTTTGCAGACAAGTGACCAGTTCAACCATCTGTCTCTTTATTACACATGCCTGGGGTGGGTCCACACCCTTCTACCTTCACATTAAATGCAGGTTTCTCTGGAAAGATTATAATATTCACCAATAAATACTATGGAACTGTCAGATATTCCTGTTGTCATCTTTTTTTTGAGGAATATGAAGAATGAATCTTTCTTCGTCCAATTCACATATTTTGGTTTCTAAAGTCTCTTATACATACATATCATTAAAACAAAGCAACCATTTTTGATATTGGGGAATTTGGAAGACAAAAAAGAAGGCTACAAAATTTATAATACCAGCTTCTTCAATACTTCATTTAGGTAGATCCATGTAAATATTTCATTTTTAGGCCATGTCATAATAGATTGCTTTATAGTTTCAGGGTAGCCTATAAATTTAATTAGGGAAAATGAAATTTAGGAAGCATATGAGCTGTTGATTTAGGCATTGTGAATTGGGCATACTGTTGTCTTTCCATGTTAGTTCCAGGATGTGTTTTGTTACATGAAATTAACCATCTACTCACCCACCTAACTAATCATTATTTGGGTTATATCCGAAGTTCACATATGATATCCCCATAGGAGCTTGTTTAATACCAGTAGGAAAGTAACTGTTGTTAAAATATATAAGATGACTAAAGAATTATACACGGACTAGGATTTAGCCCAGCTGATGAAGAGTGATGTCCTGCTCACTCTGAGGCCCAAGCTTGGATCCCCAGCACCACAAAAATTGGAGAAGGACCTGGCAGCCCACTCCCAAAACAATCAGCCATTGAAAACCTTATGAAGAGCAAAGAAGCACTAACACAGTGCTAGGCATGGCACAGTGTTGGGGAGTGTTTCCTTCTGTTGTACGTAGGGTTGTTATGAGTCAGACCCAACTTGATGGCACCTAACAACAACAACAAAGAATTACACAATCGAAATAGTGAGGCTGTGTCCACCTCAGTGGAATTCTATTTGTGGATTTTGTTCTGAATTATTGAAACAATTAGATAGTAGTTTGAATAAGCAAGTAAATATAATAACAGAACTTTTAGAAATATTTGTGAAAAGTTTCCTAATGGGCTACTTTCCTAATGGGCAAATCCATGATTATCAACTTTTATAACAATCTTTTAAATGGCTGTTACCATTATACCAGAAAGGAGATATTATTATTGCCATCAGTTATAACAGCAAAGGGAAATAAGATGTTATAGTTGATATCTAGTCCACAAGCCATAAAGCTAGGAAGGAGGAAGCTGAGATCCCAATGTAGGTTTGTCTGTTATGAACACATCCTCTTACTCCCTCTGCCATATTGTCTTTCCATATGTTGGGGCACAAAATAGAATTGCGACCTTACTGCCTTCACAGAGAGGGATCAGAGTCCAGAGAAGGTCTAGATGGCCAGGCACTGTGGCCACAGCAATGCTGGTTGCCAAAAGAGGATACTTGGCAAACAACAGTGCACACAGATGGTGTGCAACCCACACATCTCTATTTACGTAGGGGCCTCAAGTGTTTGTGTTAACAGGTTTAGGAGATAATAAAAGAAGTTGTTGCTTGTTCTTTCTTTGTAAGTCTGCAATTAATTTTTAGAATAACTTTAAAAGGGAAATTTGTAAACTCACTAGACCCTGAGAGACTGGCAGTCCAAGAAAATTACTGTCGGTTTTATAAGATCCTGTGTAAAAGCCATTGTTGTCCATTGTGACCACTAGGTGGTGCTTTGGTCTTGCAGGTCATTTTTCCACTCCCTGCCTAGCTGTTGGTGCAGGAAAAAGCCCCTCTGAAGGCTGATTATGAGGAGTGTGCCAGTTGAGTTCAATTTGGGTTTTCTCCATCATTATCCCTCTTTATAACTAAGATAATTAGACATATCTGAAAATTTTGGACATTCCTTTTCAACTTTCTTGCCATAAATTGTATTCATTCATTTCCAAAAAGAGCATCAGTGATTGGAATTTGCTAAGTTATTTCATCAGCATACTATCTCAACAAGCTACACTTGGACTAAGTCTTTCCTCCTACAGAGTGGGGGCAAGTCACGAGAAGTGACTAATATTTTGCTCAGCTGAGTTTGCCATTTGATTATTCATGTAAGCACACTGGCTGCTGGTATTGCTTTAGGGTATATATACAGCCCAATGTGGTTTTCTTGTTTTCAGTTTAATATCAGTGGGGACAAGTAGGAGACAGGACAATGATTTAAGCACTTTGACATCAAAGAGGACTGGGTTGTAAAACAAACATTTGAAAGGGAGAATAAATATCTTTAGTCCAATTTCAGTAAAACTTACCTATCATTTTGTCTATATATGTTGTATTCTTCCATTTCCATCAACAGACAAAGACTTTGTTGACAGGTTCCTGTCATCACAGACTTTCTGAGATACAACTACAGCATGAGACAGTAGTATGTGATATAAACAAGAAAGTTAGGAAATACTGTTTATTCACTTCTGAATGTCTACTATGTACCTAACAGAGTGTTAGACACCAGAGATGCTGAAATGAAATATATCCTCAGTCCTTCAAGGAGCCTGAGGTATAGTGGGAAAGGTTAGGAGATGGCTGGAAGAGTGTCCAAGGAACTATTGGCAGTGTGCACAGATTACTAAAAGGAACAGGGTGGTCTGGGAGCACATTGAAAGAGTGTTAACCAAAGAGGAGCAGCTAATGAGACAAGAGCAAACTGAGTCTGAAAGGATGGCATGGCTGGCAAGAGAAGGAAGGTGATGGATATGAAGAAAGAGCAGAACATGAAAAAACTTGAGACTCATTGTGAGAGTGGAAAATTGCAAGAATTCAGTGGAGCAAAATAATATTCACGTGGGATGGAATTGGAAATTGTGGAAATAGGGAGGGGCCAAAAACAGAGTGACTCTGAGTATCAAGTTGAGTGTGAGTTACTGTCTAAAAGCTATAGGAGAGACAGCGAAGAAGGCTCTCACTTGTTCCTCATACAACTCTATAAAAAGGGTATGCCATTCGTCCCCAATTTTACAGAAGGTGTAAGAGGATCTTAGAAAGCAGATATGTTGCTCCAGAAGAGCATCTGGATTCAGAGTCTGGGTAGGCTGACCATTCCCTCAGGGAAATTTTAGAGCTCGACTCTTCTTCTGGAGTTTTTCAAGCTCCTGAAGAATTGATTTTGCAACAGTAGATGAGTTCCTTGGCTTAATTATTTAAGGGTTGCTTGCTATTTTCAACATCTCTTCCTTTCCTGCCCCCTGCATTGTGAACAGAGAGGCCTCTGAAGCGCTTAGCTTTGATCATACTCATTTAACCTTTGCTAAGCATGTTTGCTTTGGTATTTTTTTGAGAAGACATTCACAGTGATGCTTTTGACACTGATTCTGAATGTTGTATTCTCTGCCTGTCACATTGTATTCGAAGGTGGAGAGGAAACACCATTTGTATACGTGCATGGGAGGAGTGGTGGTAAAGATTCAGCTGGGGGACTTTTCAGCTTCGCTTGTACAAAATTCACTTAATAAGAATATGTACAGTCAATTTTTCTGCAAAGAGAAAGTGTTCCTGAGTTGTTTTAAAGCCCTTCGGTACTTATAAATTCTTCCTAAATTAGAATGTTATATTAAAGGAAGTAAACAATGTCTATACTACATTAGTACAATAATGGCTTACCAAAAATGCCTTAGATTGTAACCATTGTGAATTCATTCTCTTCTTGGTGTATCTCTCTCTGGTTTCCTGTGCTTTGTTGGAGAGGCCTGATTTAGAGTAGACCAGGTTTATGCCTGCTTCTCTGTGTACCGAAGCTATTTACACAATGTTGGTATTCAGTACCTGCTAAAACAAAAACAAAATCCCTGGTAACAGCCCACTTCACTTTCTGTGGGTAGGCAGTGCTCTCAAAGGGATCATTAACTTCTTCCAAAGAACCTTTGTCTTTGAAATGCTGAATGCATTCCTATTCACGATAGGTTTTGCCAACCACTTTGTTGATTACAAAATGTTAAATCAGAATCTTCATTAAATGGAGTTTGCTTTTCCCTTAATAACTTAGTATTTATGGAGCTTACCTGTTTTTCAAACCTAATACTTTGTTAACCATCAAACCCATGGCAATCTATAAGTAACCCCCTTATATGACCTATGTATCTCTGAAGTAAATGCTGGTTTTAATATATTCATTCATTTACAGCTATTATTTTTACTTATATACAGAGAAAAATATAAAATTCATGTATTTGTTCATTAAATATTAATAAAACTCCTACTGTGCAGCAGATGCTACATTTGGCATTAGAGATAAAATAAGAAAGAACACAGAATCTTCCATGCCTTGATGAGATTTATAACACTTGAACTTCTCATAGGTCATCAAATAAAAAATTCCCCTGCATGACCTTGAATGAAAATTCATTTAGTCAGGTAGATGATGGATAGCACTATCATTCTGTAAACTTGCTGAAAAGTGAATATTTCCATATGTGAAAGGCTCTTGGATCTCTCCTCATCCCTAAGAATCCCCTTGTCCACTAACACCCCTGTCCTGGCTGTGAGAAACGCTGCTGTCCTGCCTGCTGTTCTGACCCAGGTGTGGACAATAGATCTTTTTCTTAGTTCTGCAACCACAGCTGAGCAGGGCAGCAGTGTTTAAGACTCTTCAGATAGATTACAAATCATGGAAGGAGTTCCACTGGCTACCAGCCATGGTTGCTCAGAGAACAACACCATGGGCCTTGGTCCTCCATCCTGGGGTTCCTACAGGGCTTTATCCCAGTTAGAAGCTAGCTTTGTCTTAAGAACCTTAAAGATGACTGGAATTCTGAGCCCAAAGCAAAGAGAATGAAGCCCAAAGAAGGACTTCTGTCTCTCCATTGTAAGGCCCACTTCCCTAGCTTTTGATTTCTACCCCAAAGTTATGCTAATCCCCAGAAGACTGGCCCTTGGAATCCTGACATAGGTCTTGTCTTCTACCCAAAGGGGTGAGAGCTGAAGCACACTTATGCACAGCAATCCAATACTGTTGAATGGTGATCTATAGCAGGGAGCGGTTTCTTTATTGTTCTCTTGTGTTTGCTGGCACAATGTAAATTCTGTCCAACTTCTAGATTTCTGTTCTCTCTAGTGGAGATGGCTGCTCTGCCCTCAAAATCTGATGGGCCCTCTACCCTACTGTCTTAAAGGAACTCTCAAGGAACTTCCAATGTGCAGGGCCAGATCTGGAAAGATAGCCTCATTGGCAGCTAGTGATTTTTGAGTACCATCTCCTATTTTATTTTAGTAATCATCATGCTGTGCCCTTTCTTTGCTCTTTCTGCCTGATGTTTCAACCCCAAGCCAAGAAACCTTGCTTTGAAATGGCTAGACATGAACACAAGCAGCTTTATGCAATGTGAGGAAGTCTTTGCACTGTTACATGCCTGGGGCTTCTGAGACCACAATGGTTTCTCTCTTATACACCTAGAATACCTTTCTCTACACCTCCGGATCATTCAGTTTGTGTTGTGGTTTAGGAGATTCTCTTCTCCCTCGAATATGCCTTGGGTTTTAGGTTGTGGTATTTTGTTGTTGTTGTTGTTGTTTGCCTAAATGCTTGCTGTCTGGGCTCAAAAAGCATCTTGTACAAGGGAAATGATTTAGATTTAGAAGACCATCTAAAATAGGTAGCTATTTCTGTTTTATTTTTCATTTAAGACAGGGTCTCACTACATAATCCTGTCTCCTCTAGGACTTCTGATCCTCTTGCTTCAGCCTCCTGAGTGCTGGGATGAGGGGTGTGCATCACCCCACTCACATAAGAATTTCAAATAAATTCAACAAAAATTTTATCTACCTACTTTAAACCAAGAGTATGCTAGATGCAAGGACTAGCACAGTGAAAATGGTAAACACTGTATTAGTCTGTTGTTGTTGTTGTTGTTAGGTGCCGTCGAGTCGGTATCCGACTCATAGCAACCCTCATAGGGTTTTCAATGGCTGACTGTTTCGGGATTGCCTTGGGAGTGGATTGCCAGGCCCTTCTCCCATTTTTGCGGTGCTGGGAATTGAACTCAGGACCTCAGAGACTGCAGCGCAGCGCTCTAGGAGTCTATAATAGGATGGAGAACACAGGCATTAAATAAATACCAGTAGCTACAAGAGTGATGAATGTTGTGAAAGAAGAGCCTCAAGATGCTGTACATACATTCAGCAAAAGGATTTAACCTGATCTGGGCAGTTGGGGATTTTTTGAACCTTACCATGATCTAACTGAATGACCCTGAGCAAACAGTTTAACCAGTAGGTGTGCACTCATCCACCTTCTCACCTCCCCTGCTTCCTTTCTTCCTTTTTTCTTTTATCCCTTTCCTTTTCCTTCTTTTCTTTCTTTCTTTTTTCTTCTTTCTTTCTTCTTTTTATTAAATATAGGATCTTGCTATAGAGCCTAGGCTGCCCTTGAACTCATGATTCTCCTGCCTCAGCCTTCCAAGTAACCTGGATTATAGGAATAGGCCACCACACCCAGCTTTCATCCAGTCTCCCTATAATACCTTCTCTAGCTTGCCAAACAGTCAGGTCTGTGCTGTAACAAAAGACAATCACAGCTCCATCCACTTAGAGAGACTCATCTTTGATGAAAGCTGGCCTACCCCACTCACCTCTCTGTCACAATTTTTTCATCTCACCACTTCCCCACCCACCACTGTTACCTACTTTATGTGTTGGATGTCATCACTGGGTTTCGTCTCCCTTACCTCCTGCCTATAGACTTTGAGGTTAGGGAAGTTACCCAGGTGGGTTGGAGGGGTGATGGGCAAGCAAGAAATGTTAGGGTCCATCTAGGACAAAGATGAGCTGCATCACTACCATGATGGCTAAACTCTCAAGTAGGTGCCATGGCTTAGACTTGCGACACCATAGATGAGATGAGATTGGGGGCACAGCTGGCATGATATCTGTGACTAGTTGGTGGAGATTTGGGGCATTAAATGGTGGGCTGTAGGAAAGGATATGAGGAGCTGACCCAGTTCTCCACAGAACAGTTAAATGCCACTCTGTGTGCATTTCCTCTCAGTATTTTGTGACATCTCCTTGGCACCATATTTTGCAAATCAACTTGTTTGACAAAGAAGCAAGAAAACAATCAGGAGTCATTACCAGCAAAGGAAACCCTTGGATAACTTCTCTCATAGTGAAAGGGTTTCTTAAAGAGAGAGAAAAAGTTAGAAATCAAAAAAGCAATAAGAAAAACAGAGGTTTCTTTCTCTGTAATACCAAAGAAATACCTGTAGAAGTGGATTTTTCTCTATACCACAACTTTCCTCATCTCTTCACAACCCTGCCACCTTTGTTTGCATTGAAATAAGGGATTTCTCCACTTTCTGTGCTTCTGGAGGACTTCCTCTGCATCCTTCTGATAATATTTCATCATGATTATATTTTTATACTAATTTATTTTATTGCTACCAGATTATGGGCTCCTCTGGACAGTATTTTATTTATTTTCCTACCTCAGTTTTATAGAGTAGCCCCTAATAAATGCATGTACAATGAATAAGTGAACTGGTAATGAATATGTTGTAAATAAGCACACTGATTCTTCTCTGATTTTCTTCCTTGCCTTTGTTTTTTTTTTAAAGCACTACAGTAAACCAATTGCCAATGTCTCCATACTTGCTTCCAAGAGAATAATTTGTCTTTTTAAGAATAAAAATGATCTTTCTCTAAATCAATGCTGGCAACAAATCCAGGTGCTTCTAGGCTATGAAGCACACCTACCCTGGCTCACAGGAATTAGAGCTGCTAATCAAACATCTGCTTTCTCAGCTTTTCTCCACTTATCAAAGTCCTATTCATCCAATAAGACTAGGATTGTTGCTTCCTCATTCAGTTAAGGCTTTTTCTATCTACCAGAGCTGGAGAAATATTTTCTATCTTAATCCTCATTACAATTAATTGCTCTTCACATTCAATAGACTCGATACAGGGAAAAGCAGTTTGGAGACAGTAGCCCTGGCTCACATCCTGCCTTTGCTGCTCAGTGCTGCTCACTTAACCCCTGTGACCCTGATTTCACTCCCGGTGGTAGGTGATATGCTTTTGGATAGGATCTCTGGGCTAGAAGGTGGCATGAGGACATGTATCGAAGACGCCTGGTCCAATACCCAGCTCTTATTGAGGGCTTCATTAAATGCAACTGCTCTTAGCATTTGCACATTTCTTAATCTCACTCTTCACACTGTAAAATCAAGGATTATGTGTCTTTCCAAATAACTTCACATCTAATTTGCTTTTAGGAGGAGAGACAGGTAATAGATAAATAAACCAATGGACAGCATATAATGAAAGACAGTGATAAGTGCTATGAAGACAAGTGAACCAGGGGAAGGAGGGAACAAACAGGACCAGCAATACTGTGCCTGGGAAAGTTTTCTGTGAGGATAGGACATTTGAATAGAGATAGAATGAAATGATATCTACAAGAACAGATGCTCAGAAAGGCATTGAAGAATCATAGCACCTCAGTGATACAGAGGGCAGGGGAGTAGAGGTTTATGGAGAGGTAAGAAAGTCTAAGTGTCAAAAACTGCTGAGGAGTCTGAGAAGACAGCTGTGTACCTCCTGGGAAGTAATATTCATAACAAAGCAGAAGCAGAAGTGGTCAGAGTAGCAGCTTCTGAGATATCCCAAGACGGGGCTCAGCTAGAGGGTGGAATGGGTTGAAGATTATGGTTTAATCTAAAAGACTTGATTATGCATCTAGGTGGAGGAGAAAGAGAGAAGTTGAACATTCAGAAGAGACACAACTAATGAATGGAGCATGGTTGGGAAGGTGGCAGGAGCTGATGAAAACAAATGTGGGCAGATGGAAAGATTGGGTATGTATAAGGCTAGGGATAGCACCAGGGCACCTTGGGAAATATATGGCAGAGTTATCTGCTGAGATTGAGAGTGCAGCGTGATGAGCTTGAGTAGAGTGGTAGAGGTTTGACCTAGGTCATAAAGGAGACGAAATCCATCAGGGAGCATTATAAAACAAAATTTGCCCTTTAGGAGTGAAGTAAGTAATTTACTTATTCCATTTAATACACAAGGCAGTCTCCACAGAAGCACTCCCACCACCATAGGGTCCATACTGAAGGCTTCTTTGGTTGGTGTTAGGTATCATCTAGTTGGGTCTGACTCATAGCGATCCTATGTCCCGAAGAACAAAACATTCCCTGATACTGTGCCATGCCCGACACTACTGTCAGCATTCCTCTGCTATCATAGGGTTTTTGATCACTGATTGTTTCGGAAGAGGGCTTCTGGATCTCTCTCCTGAAGCCTACAGCACATGGTATTCCCAGGCAGTCTCCCATCCAAGGACAAAACAAACCCAACCCTGTTTAGCTTCCAAGATCTGTTGAGATTGGATACGAGGGTGGTATGGAACATGTCAATAAACCAACCTCTGTTGAAAATGTGAATACACACATTCCACTTGTACATGCATTACACACCACACACACCACACACACACACACACACACACACACACACACACACACAAACACCCTCGTGAGCACACATATTGCTCCACAGCCTTGTGAACTGATAGCCAATCTGAATGTAATGGCAAATACTCTTAATTCCCTCAACTCTGGAGTATGAGGCTTCAGTTTAGATATGTGACCTCTATATAATAGAATAAAGTTTAGATTGAGGTCATACCATGATGGACCTGAAGTCTTACCACAGAATTTGATTGTAACTTTTGTTGACATATGCTCCTTGTGAGCTAGGGACTGTGATGGACATTTGATACATATGCTATCCCACCCAAAATCCTCACACTTTATAAGCTGATGGATGAGGAAGCTAAACTGAGGTTCAATGATAGTAAGGAATTGGCTCAGGATCTTTGTGAAGGGGAATTTTGAAGTTGCAAATACAGATCTTCTTAGCCCTTAAACACATTATGTCACCTAGCCACAAGAAGTGGTTGAAGAACAATAGTTTTTGATTTTGATACTGAAGATGCTCTTCAGCTCATGCTGGCTTGAATTTCCTGTGCAGTGCAGGGAGAGGAGAAAGTGCATTTTAATAAGCTTCAATTAAATTAATTTCATTTTAGTTCTTTTGATGTATGGTCTCTTAAAAAAACAATTCTACTGATGTTTATTAAGTGCCTCTATTCACTTGAAAAGTGCCAGGCACTTCAGGGGATCTATGGATGAGTATGATTTTCAGCCTGTTCTTCAAGAGCTTACAATCTGGTGGAGAGGGTGGGAGTGCAAAATTTGCTCTAATACCAGATTGAATGTGGTAAGTATCATGAGGAGTGGCACAAACAATGAGCTCTTAATTCAGAAATACAAGGTTGTATGAATAATTAGGAAATTGTTCCACTAGTCCTTAAACACTGGAAGCATCACAAAATAGAACTCTTATAAAGGAACTTTATTTTAAGCAGGATCATTTATTTGTTTAAATCTATGACTTGCAGGGAATGAAGAATGTATTGATGGTCATGACATTATCTACCAAGTTATGAAGATCAGTGATGTCAGCTCAGTTTTTGCCATTGAGACAGGTGAATCAAACTCAAGAGTGAGGCAGTTAGATCACAATTCCAGTGAAAGTGCCTGACCTGTGGCTATTCTTGAGTCTTTGTGTGTTTTAGCAGGCAAAAGGCCATCAAGGCATAGAACTACAATTGTACTAAGAAATATTTACATTAAGTTGTTTGTTTTTATATTTTTAGGATACTTCTTTGGAGTCAAGGAATCTGAACTCCAAAAGTACTGTGAATAGGTCAGGTCCAGATATCCTTGGTAAATAGTCATCTTCTTGGGATTTAAGAGTAGGGCAATAGATACTGCTGCACAATTCTTTGTCATGTTTCCTGCCAGCTTTTGGAAGAAGGAATTTGAGGTAAAGAGCACAAGCTAGTACAGTGCACCAAGTGCAAATAGAAATCTAAATGCTTCCTAGTGCATCATTTACACATATTAGGTTCTATGATGTTAATTTCCAAAACATCCAGCTGAAATAAACATTGCTTTTGTCTTCTAAGAATTTATATGTAAATAGGAACTGTGGGTCAATGGTCTGCTGATAGGTCAGAAGCAAGATTTGTAGTGCCATGGTATTGAGAACACACATCTAACCATAGGAGCAATGCATCATTCCATAATATTCCAGTGCTCTCATTCTCTATGCCACCTGTATGCCTGTGATTTAGCTTAATTGGTAGAGTGTTGCTTTGTGTATCCTGAGGCCCTAGGTTCGATCCTCAGCACAACAAAAATGGGAGAAGGATGTGGCAGCCCACTCCCGCAACAATCCCAAAAATCAATCAGCTGTTGAAAATCCTATGAATAACAGAGAGGCATTGGCATAGTGCCAGGCAGGGCACAGTGTTGGGGAGTGTTTCGTTCTATTTGTACATAGGGTTGCTATGAGTTGGACCTGACTTGATGGCACCTAACAACAACAACAACAACATGCCACCTGTGTATCTATCTCCTTGTTTAGCCAAACACCCTTGTAGTTCTGTTTTCTACACTCCCCTACTACAGTTGGTCAGTGCTTCCCTGATGGATGGCTGCAGCTGCATTTGGTGTTGCTTGGATGAAGTGATGGATGCTTCTCTCTCCTCTCTGGATGCCTGGAGCCAGAATACAGAAGTGCTGGTTAAAAGGTGATTAATCTTCCCTAATAGTACTGTGCTTCAGCCGCCATGTCTTCATTAGCCTTAATCAGAGCCCACATTACCTCTGATTAGGTGGTCAGTTATTTGTTATAGAGCAGAGGGCTGAGGTCTTTTGAACATGTGCTAACTGCATAAAGTCCATTTGGAAAGGAAAGATATTGGGGTCCCTGTTGCCAAGAATCCATAGGGAAGAAATTAAAGCTGTTGTGTGGTCCCAGGCACCTCTCCTGCTAAACACTCCAGTTGATGGGGACCAATGGGAGGCTCTGAGGTAATCAGGTGCACACTGAGTAAGGTGCCCTCTTGGCATTTCTTTCCCTCTTGGATAACATTTTCTGGTCCTAGGGATTGAAAATGTGTGGGAGAATGTGGTTTTCTAAAGGTGGGTGATGGGTTCTTAATACTTTGAGAGGTTGGATACATTTCTTTAAGTAGGACTTGAGAACGTAACTTTATGCCTGGTAATATTCAGGGTATTGGGGACTTTAGGAACAAGCACAGTAGACAAAGCTCTGAGCCTGTGAAGCTTGCATTGAGTGGGAGAGACAGATAACAAGTATATAAACATACACTATGCAAGGACATATAGATGCCTTCTGAAGAAAAATAAAACATGGAAGGAGAGAAGGATCAGAATGAGGGGTGGTCAGGGAAGTCTTCTCTGAGGAAGAGACATTTGAGTAGGGATTAAGTGAAGAGAGAAAATCCTGTAGTTGTGAGAAGGGCTTTCAAAACACAGGGGACAGCAAGCACAAAATTCATACTTCAAGTGGCTGATGTTTCTTTCAAAGATAACTCATTGAAAAAGAAGCTGCACCTGACTCATGCCATAGTATTTTCAGTTGCAACATATTGTTGTGAAAGTTGGACATTGAATAAGGGAAACAGGAGAAGAATTGATGCTTTTGAATTATGATGCTGGAGAGGAATATTGAATACACCATGGACTGCCAAATGAACCAGCAGATCTGTCCTAGCAGAAATGCAACCAGAGTCCTCTTGGAAGCAAGGATGGCTAGACTGCATCTGACGTATTATGGCATGGTAGTCAGGAGGGGACAATCTATGAAAAAGGACATCATGTTTGGGAGAGTGGCAGGTCAACAAAAGGAAGGATTCTCAAGTGGATGGATTGACAGTGACTACAACAATGGACTTAAACATAAAACAGATCCTATTTCTGGCACAGTGTCAGGGAGTGCTTCTTTCTGTTGTACACACAGTTGCTATGAATCAGACCCAGCTTGATAGTGCCTAAAAACAACAACATGCTACTTTCATTTTATTTTATATTTTAGCACCTACTAAGGATCATTTAGTGTAGACCAGTAGTATTAAATGAACTACAGTACAAATCACTAGAAGAGTGTCAGGCACAGTGTTGGTATTCAAAAACTGTGACCTGCTTCTTTACTTGTAACTCTAAGTAATGCCTTAATGCTCATTTTTATATACATGGGGTTGCTAACATCTATTATCCAAACACCTAGAGCTTTAGGTAAGTCACTAGAAGCATTTCCCCTTCACTTCCCTTCCCTCACTCCTTTTTCTCCCCTTTCCTTTATTCTCTCATGTCTCCTGAAACCCAGTGATTTAAGAGCTTAATGAAATGAAATGTCATGCAGTCACTGAGTGCATGCTGACATCTGTGATAGTGTAATATCACATCCACAATTCCATATCAGAATCCCTAAACTCATATGCTCATACACTCATACACAGAGAGGATTGAGAGCCATCTCAATTAGCTGTTGGAGTGAGGTTAAAAATAGAAAGGAGTGAATTTTGTGGCCAGCTGAGACCTGTGTAGCACCTGGCAGTCTAGAAAGTGATTTTACCATAAGGGTGTTGGTCATCCTCAGTAAAGATCCATAGAAATGTACATGGTGTGAGGCCTTTTTGAAGGTCAGTAAAACACTGTAATTTGCATAATGCTATAATTGTCTCCAAAGATATAATGTTTGGAGTTCGGGTATTAGTATTCTGTCACTTTCTCAAAAATACTGAAAAAATCATACTCATTAGTGAAATCATGCTTCTATAGACAGGGCACCTTTTCTACCTTTTCCACTTGATAAAAATAATGGCACTCACAGCAAGTATTCATTGAGCAACTATTTAGTATGTTATCTCTAACACAGTAGTCCAAATCTCAACTCCCTATACCCTATAAGTGAGGATATTGAGCTTCAGAGTCCCACTGTATAAGTAGATAGCTGTGTAGTCCTTGATCTGATTATCTGTAAAGCCAGTTGGTTCTCACGCTTTGTTATTTCTCAAAACTATCTACCATTTTCCTCCCCTGGAGACTGTGCCACTTCCACTATTATTACTATTCCTTTCCTCCTTAAGTCCTATGGATTCTTGATTGGCAAAGTCTTTGTGATTTGTTTTCCAGTGTCCAATCGTACACCTTCCTTCTCCCAGAGTCTTTATCCTCTTATATCTTGACTCTTGCACTTTTCTGCAGGTCTTCCTGCCCCCAGTTGCTCCCCACATCAACCAGTCTCATGCACTGCTGTGGATTTGTTACCTTAGGTACCACTGCTTTGACACGTTGTTGTTATCTTATTGTTCAGGAATCTTCACCATTTTCAGCATAATAGGTGGACTCTAAACTCTGGCTTTGTAGCCCTGTGTAATAAACCCCTACCTCAACCATCCAACCTTATTTTAGTCATGTGGCCATATTCAGGTCCTTGGAGCATTCCAGCTGTGTTATCTTGATACCTTATCCCCTCCTGTATGCACCACAGAAAGGGCCTTCTCCTGTCTATACCTTCTAAAAGATGCAGATCAATTTTTCCCTCCTCTGCGAAATTTATCCTCCCTTCTCCTGGCATATTGATCTTTCCCTTCTTGAACACTTTCTCTAAACTTAAAAGGTCTATAAAATAGTCCTTTTTATATAGTCTTTTAATAGAAATGGTTTATCTTACAGAAGACACTCTTTATTGAGGTTAGATTATTTTCTTTACTGATGAGTAACAGTGTTCAGGTGCAACTAACAGAAAACATAACTAACATTGACTTAGCCAATTGTAGGTTAATGGTCTTAAGTAACAAGAAGTGTGTAAGTATGCAGTCCAAGCTGGCACAGCTTCTCAATATGCCATTTGAGAGCCAACTTTTTCTGTATTTTGGCTTCACCACCTTTCATGTATTGGCTTTTAGCCTCTCATTTATTTCCTCTTAGTCACTGTATAGTTGGCATGCCCCCAGGAGTAGAAGCCCAGACATCTCTCATCAGTGAGCACTGGAAAGAATTGTATAACATGCCACCCCTATGTGCAAGAGAAGCTAAGAACTAGAGTTTTGGCTTTTAAGCTTCATGGGGAAGTTGTTGTTGTTAGGTGCCCTTGACTTGGTGTCCAACTCATAGCAGCCCTACATACAACAGGTGAAACACTGTTGTCAGTGCTTCTCTGTTATTCATAGGGTTTTCAATGGCTGATTGGCTTTTGGGAGTGGGTGGCTGGGTCCGTCTCCTAAACCTACAGCACCTGGTATTCCCAGGTGGTCTCCCATCCAAGTATTAACCAGGTCCAACCGGCATAGCTTCTGAGATCTGACTGGATGAGATGCCACAGTGGTATGGCTGCAGGCATGGGGAAGTAGGACTGATAAATGGTAGTAGTCAAGAAATGATCTTAACTGAACCAGTTTATAGTAATAGGCTCAGCAAGGCTTAATGAATGAACTTTCATATTTATACAATGTTTCATTGTTTTCTTTTTCATCTACACACATCAGAATAAAACAATCTTACAATGGAGTCAGGTTGACTTGTTATCAAATATGTCTCCTTGTGGCCATGTGGTTTTATATATGTTACTTGTCTTTCTTTCTTTCTTTTTTTTTTTTTTTTTTTGTGTGTGTGTGTGTGTGCACGTGTGTGTGGTACTGGGGGTTGAACCCAGGGCCTCATGCTTGCATGCTTTTGCAAGTGCTGTACCACTGACTTGTACTCCCAGCCCTTTTTTTTAACTTTTTGAGACAGGATCTCACTAAATTACACAGACTGCCTCTGTTCTCGAACTTGTGATCTTCCCGCCTCCACTTCCCATGTTGCTGGGATTACAGGCATGTACTACTATGCCAGGCGTTGTTACTTATATTTCTAAGATGTATTTCTTCATCAAACATTGGCTTAATAGGAAGGCTGCCTTTTAGAGTTATCATGATTAAAGGAAAATCCCACAGCCTATTGTGTGGCACATAGGAGGTGCTCAGTAAATGTCAGTTCTTCCCTGTCCCTGTTTGAGACCCTGGTCGATGCAGAGAAATACCAAAGACAACAGAAAAGAGAAGAATCAAGGGAGATAATGCACTGTACCAGCTAGTCCCATAAACTCTTCTCAATAGGGAAAAATATCACCTCAGGGGCAGAACTACAGAAGTGTTGGAGATTTATTTATCTTGTAATTAAGAGTGGAAGGGAAATCTTCTCTGAATGTTTGTGAAAGTGTTGACCCATGGATACTGAGGTATGTGAAAGTAACTCACACATCTCAGGTGTTTAATGAGGATCAATAATAATTTGTAGGCCTGTCAACTCTACAGCCCCATCACCTCAAATCACACAGAGGAACTCTGCTTCTGAAAAGTAACACTTGGTGAGAAGGAAGGGCAAAGTGATATCCAATTAGTGAGACTTGCAAGGAAGGCACACGTGCAAGACATGCATAATCACTGAAAAAATATATACATATATTGCAGAGCACATTCTTAGACTACCCTCCTCCCACTCACCACAAAGGCAGAATGAAATTTTCCATGTACTTTATTGAAATGCTTAAAAGAAAAAAAGAAAGAAAGGAAAAGAAAAGAAAGAACTTTTAGACACAGATGCCTATATCTGTGGATTTTTTAAAAACTTGTGTGCATATTTATTTGAAATGTGTTAAAAAGCCATAAATAATTCTTTTTCTTTTGATAAAAGGAAAAGCCAAACCTTGCCAGATGTTGAGAGGAATAGTAACCAAGTGATTCCGTCAGGATTCTCCAGTGGGGACATGGACTCTCTCAGTCAATGTCACAGAATGAAATCATCTGCGATTCACCCAGCAGTGAGTTATTACATCTGGTTATGGCAATTAGGAGGTGAAGATGATGGGAAGTTAAATGACTATCTTTATGGAATAAAGCAAAACAGAAAAGAGAACAGCTGTGACACTGGATGGCTAAGGGACGCAGGATTGGATCTGGAATAAAAAGTCTGCTACCTTCAGTTGCTAGTTACAGGGCAGTGCAGGTTAATGTGAATCGAAGGTGGCTGATATGTGACAGCCGTTAGCTGTCACTGCCTGGAACATGACCACAGCATACATACAATAGTCTGGACTAAAACTTCTATAATGTGATGTCGAATTAGAGACCATCAGATTAACTGCACAGGCAAAGAGTCAGGTGTGAGAAATACAGGGCCATAAAACTTCTGCTCTGGAAAAAATGTCACTGCCAAGTCCAGTCTGTGAATTCCCATGGATGGCATGTGTTCTTTCTTTGCCTGTATTATAGGGAACAAGATGCATAGCTTTTATCAAATCCACAGAAGAAATGGTTCTGTCAGTCCTTTAATGCACCTCCCCACCAAATATTAGCAGCTTACTTTAGACCTTATCTTTAGAATTGAGAAGATTAGAAGTTAAGTTTTTGTTTCATCATTTACTAGCTTTGTGGCCTTGGGCAGAGTGCTTAATCTCTGTAAGTCTGATTTTTGTAATTTCTATAATGGGGGTGATGCTACTATCTTCCTCATAGAGGGTTTTATTTTCTTTTAATTGTTGTTGTTTTTCATTTTCTTTTTGGGCAATGGTCTGGCTATTAGCTTAGGCTGCTCTTCAATTCATTATGTAGCCCCAGCTGGCCTTGAACTGGAGTTCATCCTGCCTCAGCCTTCTAATTGCTGGGATTCCTGGCATGGGCCATCATGCCTTGCCCCCATAGAGGTTTTCTGAAGAAAATCTCAGATAATATATGTCAAGTTTTTACTATAACATATACTAAGTATCCAATGAATGATAACTCTTCTTATAATCTTGTAGGATGCCCAGAGTTGATAGCAGAAACAGAGCAAGAACCCTAATAACTAATTCACTACTCTGACCATTAGAAAACATGATGACCCCTTTTTCCTAATTGTATTTGTTATATTCTGCATCTTTTAGCTGGGCTAGGCAGGTAATACAAGATACTGAAACTGAACAATTAGTGGCCACAGGGATCATTTCTATATTTTGAACATGTCAGTTAATTTGCAACTGATACTCAGTATTCTTTAAATATCTCATCTAAACTGGAATCTAGAATAGGACATCCTGAAAGCAAGGAGGTCACATATTGGCTTTGCAGCATCCTCCACCCACTTTGCCCAAGAACAAACTGTGAGCAAGGTTAGATGTCTGACTCCTCATTAGCAAGGGTGAGCAGTTCCTCCCTTTGAATAGAGAGTGGATCAAACAAAAGGGATGACAGATTAGGAACTGTCTGGTGGCTAATGTACTGTTTACTGCAGTATAAATGACTGGTGTTTGGGAAATGACAGATGAGAAAGAACACAAGTACAGACTTAAATGATTTCCAGGTTTCTGTAGTGGATGACAGCCATAGTTGTCTGGGATGTGGATGAGGGGTGGAGGAGAGAAGTCACCGGGGGAAGTGTCAGGTGCTCCAGAAGAACCTGGAGAGGACTTTCCCATGAATCCATTCATCCAGGAGCTGTCAAAGGTTTGGAATCACATGGACAAGTTGGTGTGTAGGGGTCCAGTTCTCCTGCCCCTTTCCACTGCTGGATTCACTCCAAAGATAACTCTCATTCTAGTTCAAGGGCACCAGTCTCCTCAAGAGGAAGCACAGAGATAGACAGGGAGCTGTGCTCAGCTAAGGTGGGGGAGCCCTGGGGAAAGATGATCCAGGAAAAAAAAGAGTAGTAAATGTGTTTGAAAGGGGGCATGAAGGCAACCAAAAGAAAGAAAGAAAGAGAGGTGGAGAGAGGAAGAGAGATGGGGGAAGAAGAGAGGGAGAAAATGGAGAGAAAGGGAATGAGAAACAGAGGGAGAGAGGAAGGGAGGAAACCCAGCATGTCAGTTAATTTGCAACTGATACTTTTGAGTTGAGTGAACTTGTGATATTTCAACTTGCCCCAGGACATAAGAGGTCTCAAATTAACTTGGAACACTTATAGCCATCCAGCATCCAGTTGCTTAGTTCCTATTAATAATAATGGCTATGATAGTATAAGGCAGTTTGTAGATGTATTATTTGTTAACATGTTGCTATTGTTGTTGGGTGCCATTGACACAAGTCCAACTCATAGTGACCTTATGTAGAACAGAGTGAAACATTCCCAGCACTGTGTCATGCATATGATCTTTTTATGTTTGAGCCATTGTTGCAGCCACTATGTTTCTTCTCATTTTTGAGTCACATCACATCAGCAGAGGTCCCAGGGGCTTTACTCCATTCCTATCATTAAGGTCAACTCCACTTTGAGGAAGCAGCTCTTTACCAGTCATTTCTTAGCCAGGGGAGCTCATTTTCTGACACTATACTTGACAGTGCTTCTCTGATATTCACAAAGCTTTCAGTGGCCAATTGTTTTGGGAATAGGCTGCCAGGTCCTTCTCCCTAGTCTATCTTAGTCTACAAGCTCAGCTGAAATCACTATTATAACTTGTATATATCTTCTGCTTTGTCAGAGGTTTTTTCATCATGCATTCATTCATTTATCCAACCAATAATAATGGAGCATTTATTTTGTTATGGTTCTACAAGCTGGGGATCTATTAATTAACACACAAAACTACCTACACTCAGGGAACTTGCATGCTAATCAGAGAGAACATACAAAACATATGATATTAAGTAATGCTAAGTGATTTGAAGGTAACTAAATCAGTGTACAGGGATAGAGAGTTGTAGGATGAGGAGAAGCATGGCTGTTACTTTTTGATATGATGTTTGGGCATGAATCTCTGAAGAGGCCTAAATAAAGGGAAGTATCACTTTATGTAGGTGTTTGGGGCCCTGAGGTGAGCACGTTTTTGAGGAATGTCAAAGAGATGAGTGCATTTGGAGAGAAGGAAGCAAATGGAGAATAAGGAAGAAAGATAGGGATAGACCGCAGGTAGACAATGGAGGAGCTTTTAGGGCAATAAGGTGCAGTGTTTTGTAAAAGGCAATAAAAGAACAAGGCATTATTTTAACGTGTAGCTTTGGACTGTCATATGGGAAATGGTTGGTGGGGCAAAGGGCCAAAGTGAAAATACAGAGAAGCTAAGCTGGTGACCTGGACAAAGATGGTAGTTTTGGATTTGGGACGTATTTAGAAGGTAGATCTGGTAGAATTTGTTTATGGAGTGCATGTGAGGGATGGGAGAAACACAGAGTATATGTCCATTTAGATAAAAATTTGTCATTTAAGTGTAGTGCTTAAGCCCCTCAGTAATTTGATGGGCTTTTCTAAGTAATTTCTGAGTTTTGTTGTTAGGTGCTATCAAGTTGAGTCTGACTCATAGTGACCCTATGTACAATAGAACAAAACACTGCCCGACTCTGCCATGTATACAGTCTGTTTTATGTTTAAGCTCATTGTTGCAGCTACTGTGTGAATCCATTTAGTTGAAGGTCTCCCTTTTTTTCATTGACCTGCTACTCTCCCAAACATGATGTCCTTCTCCAAGGATGGGTCCCTCCTGACAAGATGTCCAAAAATACATTAGACACAGTCTAGCCATCCTTGCTGCCCCAAAATACATAAGACACAGTCTAGCCATCCTTGCTCCCAAGAAGTACTCTGGAAGACTCTGAGGAAGTCATATTAAATGATAAATTAAATCAAATTAAATTATAATTACCCAAAGTTCCCAGAATGGCCCTTTTTGAACCAAATTCAGCCTACAAATATGATATGGTTGGCTCATGGTGTATTAAATTTTCATATCTGCATCTAAAAATCCAGATACTTAGCCAGACACTGTGACACATACCTACAATACCAGCTACTTGGGAGGCTAAGGTAGGACAGTCACAGGTTTGAGGAGAGAGGCAGCTCCTACAACTGAGACTCTGTCTCAATTTTTTTTTAAAGGAGCTGGGAGTGTGGCTCAGTAGTAAGCACTTGCCTAGCATGTGCAAGTCCCGGGGTTCAACCCTTGGTACAGCAATCAATCAATGGATAAATAAAACAAGAACTAACAAAAGTCCAGATATCAGAGTTCTTTTGAGAAATTTTAAGATTTGGGTTAAAGAACAGACATTTCCATAAAGGCAATCATTTTCTGGAACTGAGTAGCAATTGCTGTTTATTTAGAGGACAGCTCTTCAATTCCTTGTTGTTACAACCTGAGTTTATACCCTCTCACCCCAGTTACCTGAATGGCCCGGTGATTTTCCATTCCCTACCTGCCCTCCCCCGCACAGAGGGAGGCATGAGAGATAATCATGAATATAATTCCCTGAGTCAGGGCACAGAGATCTCAGGATTATTGTAAACAATGTATAAACTCATGTACAATCCAAGTATTGTCTGTAAATCCAGTTAATATGATTTTCATAAATCTCTCTCTATATATTCTTTTCAAAAGGCAAAATACTTTTAAGTTACAGTGAACAAAATGTGCTTTTTAAATTTACTAAATTTTGTTGTTGTTGTTGTTGTTGTTAGATGGATACTTAAATTATAATTGCTTTTAAGTGGCTGTGCCCCCTTTTATTTCCTTAAAAAATTACTATTAAACCCAGAAAAGATAGGGGCCAATGTTCTAGTATTGCTGTGCACTTTGCCAGTCACAAAAGGTAATCCAAACAGGGACAGTTACATGTCCCAAAATACACAGCTATGTCATGGCAGTAGGACCCAGTTTTCCTCACAAGCTGCCCTTACTCTTTCAGCGCTTGCTGCCAAAAGCAAAACCCATGAGAACAGAAGTGGATGATTTTGAGATATTAACATGCAAATTCTGGGTTCTCTTTCAGGGACGGCCCATTCTAGTTTGTAGATGGATGGAAAGGACTTTTTCCTTCTAAAATAGATTGTAGGGTGGTATTTCTCAGCAACCATACTATTAACATTTTGGACTGTATGATTCTTTTGGGGGGAGGATTGTGCTGTGCATTACAGAATATTTGGCAACAAACCTAGCCTGTACACACTCAATGTCAATAGTATCCCCCCCAACGGTAATCATCATAATGAAAATATCTCTAGAAACTCCCCAATGACCAGTGGAGGGGGCCAGAATCATCCTCAATTGAGAATTTCTGCTTCTGGACAGAACACTGCTGCTTCAGCCAGGCACCCTGCTGACACCAGAGCCTGCCTAGGCAATGGCTGGAAGACTTCTCCCCTCTATCCTCAAGGGCAAGGTATCATTTATCTACTGCTTCTTCCCACAGACCTGCAACGTTCACAATCTGGTCATTTTTCTTTGTAGGTATCTTTGTACTTTTTCACTTTCAAAAGACTCTTACTGATTTCCAATACTTCACACTACACAGGTACATTTTTTTTTTTTTTGACAGTACTGGGCGTTGAACCCAGGGCCTTGTGCTTGTGTGCTCTGCAAGTGCTGGACCACTGAGCTGCACCCCCCAGCCCATTTTTTTTTTTTTTTTTTTTACTTTTTGAGATAGGGTATCACCAAGTTACGCAGACTGCCTCTGGTCTTGAACTTGCGATTCTCCTGCCTCTACCCTCCAAGCCACTGGGATTACACGTGTGCGCCATCGCACCCGGCTCACTTCTGTTAGTTTTTAAAAACTTTGTCTTATAGAGTTTCTCACTTTTTATTTTTTCTTTCTATTTTTATTGCTTTTAGTGTTTCTATGTGTGTGTCTTTTTGATCCCATGTTGGTATGGAGCCTCTCTCTGCTTGTATCTCTATTTCATTCTATATGTTAGTCTTTTGGTGTGCATATCCCTAATCCCTCTAGTTCTCTTAATGACTGCTAGTGTTTCTGGTTCCCATCTTGATTTTGATATGTGTGTATGTGTGTGTGTCCATCCATGTGTGGCAGCTTGTATTTTAGTCTGCCTTTGTCTGTTTGTATTTATTCAACTATTTTTTATGACCCCATTCCATTTTAGAAAGTTGGTGGTATGTTTTCATAATATTTCTGTCTGAGACTGCCTTTTTCTCTGTTGACTTTTCTTCCCATTTCTGCTTCCTCTTTGGAAGTAGCCCATCTGGACTAAATACCTATCAGGGTCTATTTCTCTGGGTAGGAATTTCCTCAGGCATGTAATGGAAATCTCTTATTTCTGTTGAATGGTAATCCAAAGGAGAAGACAGAGAATGGACTTTGCAGTTAACTAGTCAGAGTCCATTCTTTGTTTTATTTTATCGAATTGAAGTTTTATAAAACATACATCTAACATATTAAATCTAGAAAAGTTTAAATATGTTGCATAAATATCACAGAGATGCACTGTAAATGATTCCATATCACAAACAATTTTCTTAGAAAACTCATGTAATACATTCTTGAAATCAACACTTTAATGCTAAGTGAAATAAAATCAATGATTTGTAAAGATGTTTTATATAAAGTTCAAGAATAAGAAACTATAAGAATAGAATTTGAGATTTGTGAGGTACCTCCCTTTTCCAGTGGTTCCTGATGAATGCCCAAACCAAGAACGAGGCTACTACATGCCTCACAAGGACAGCAAAAAGTATCTGATCTTCTCAATTTTGTAAGAAAGTGAGAATTGTAATAAACCTGCAAAACAGATTGGAATCCATCTGGTGTAGCCAAATTAATCCTTCTTTAATGATTGTTTATATTGTGCATCCAAAATCAAACTAAGTATCAAGAGCTAATCAATTATAATTTATAATCATTTTAGCTCACCAAAACAAGAGAGAATTGTAAACTGAGTAAAATTTACTTTGTAGTATAAACGTGAAAAAACATACATCTTAATTGAACCATATGTAAATGTTATATCTCCAATTTTTATTGCAGTTGTTTGTTTATTTAATTGCGATAGTGGGAATAGTAGCTGCTGAGATTGCAAAGCTATGTGAACAAAGCTTCTTAAAGTTTCTTTGTACCCCTCCAAACCCTTCCCAAATCCAAATAGACAAAAAAATTCTGAGGAAATAAAACATTAAAAAAAGAAGGAAAGATTTCCCCGCCCTCTTGTTTAGGATAAATTTCTTTAGCATTCTTTTTGATTGCTATTAAACTTAATAATATATCATTAAAAATTCAGCTCTAGGCAGTTAATATTTAGAGGATACTTGATATTATGGGTGAAAAATTTGTTTTGTCCAGAAAATTATACGTCTCCATCTTGAAGTGCTAGAATTTAGCTCAGTTGGTAGAACGCTGCTCTGCAGTCTGTGAGGTCCCTGATTCAATTCCCAGCACTGCAAAAATGGGAGAAGGAGGTAGTAATCCACTCCCAAGGCAATCCCGAAACAGTCAGCCATTGAAAACCCTATGAGGGTCGCTGTGAGTCAGACATGACTCGATGGCACCTGCTAACCAACAACCATCTTGAAGGTTACTCAAATTTTTAAACTGGGTGTGATGTTGCATGCCTGTATTCCCAGCAACTCAGGAGGCTCAGGTAGGAGGACCATAGGTTCCAGGCCAGAGGCAGCCTGTGCAACTTAGGGAGACCTTGTCTCAATTTAAAAAAAAAAATTAAAGAAGGGACTGGGGATGAAGTCAAGTGGGAGAGAACTTGCAAAGTATGCATGAGGCCTTGGGTTCAGCCCCCTAGTACTGAAAAAAAAAAAAAGCTAGTAATGAACTTGAATTCAATTTAATTCAACCAAATGTCAAGCATCAAGTAGTTATCAAACATTTATCTTCTAAGTCGTTTTGCTAGAGTTGGGGAGAAGAATATTACTCAGAGAAGATCTTGATCTTCACAGAGTTCTCAGATGATCACGAATTCCATATATTATTCCATGTTGGTATGGAACCCTCCTCCCCATCCCATCTTCTCCAATCTTCACTTCCCTCTGTTAGATCCCTCCTTCCCCTATTTTCTACTCCTTAAATAGTCCCTTCTACACTAAGTTTAATTGTGCATTTTTTATGTTTCAACTTATGTATAGGGTTTTTTCCTTCCTTTAAGTATGATTTAGCACACACATATGAGTGAGAACATATAGTATTTCTCCTTTGGGGCTGTGTTCATCTGCTTAAGATGTTCTCCAATTCCATCCATTTTGCTGAAAATGGCATTATTTCATTTTTAATTACTGAGTAGTATTTCATTGTGTATATGTACCATAATTTTTTTATTCATTCTTTTGTTGATAGGCACCTAGGTTTATTCCATATTCTTGCTATTGTGAAAAGTGCTGTATTGAGTATGGAGATGCAGGTGTCTCTGTGGTATGATGACTCATCTCCCTTTGGGTATATTCCCAGTAGTGGCATAACTGGGTCGTATGGCTGTTCTATTTCTAGTTTTCTGAAGTATCTCTATATTGATTTACAAAGTGGTTGAATCAATTTACAGCCCCACCAACAGTGTAAGAGGGTTCCTTTTTCTCGACAATCTCACCAACATTTGTTGTTATTTGTTTTATTGATCTTGGCCATTCTTATTAGAGTAAGGTAGAATCTCAGAGTTGTTTTGATTTGCATTTCCCTAATGGTTCATTTTTCATGTGTTTCATGGCCTTACAACCTTCTTCATTTGAGAATTATCTATTCAGTTCCTTTGTCCACTTGTGTATTGGATTATTTTCTTGGGAGCTGCTTTCTTGAGTTCTTTGTAAATTCTAGAAATTAGTCCTTTCTCAGATGTACAGGATGCAAAGATTTTCTCCCATTCAGTGGGGTATCTCTTAACTTTATTGATTGTTTTCTTTACAGTACATACGCTTTTTAATTTCATGTAATCCAATTTGTCTACTCTTGTTGCAATTGCCTGAGCAATTGGAGTCTTATTAATGAAATGCTTACCTATACCTATATGTTGGAGTGTATTGCCTATCTTTTCTTCTAGTAATTTTAAGGTTTCTGGTTTTATGTTGAGGTCTTTTGTCCTTTTGAGTTAACTCTCATGCATATTGAGAGATGTTGGTCTGTTTTCATTTCTCTGCAGGTGGAAATCCAAGTTTCCCAACACCATTTGTTGAAGAGGCTACTCTTTCTCCAATTTGCCTGCTTTGCTCCTTTGTCAAAGATCAGGTGGCTATAGATGCTTTGGTGTATCTCTGGGTCCTCAATTCTCTTCCACTCATCTTCAGACCTATTTTTGTGCCAATACCAAGCTGCTTTTGCTACTGTAGTCCTGTAATATAAAGTCAGGGATTTTGATCCTACCTACACTAGTTTTGCAGCTTAAGAGTGTTTTGGCTATATGTGATCTTTTGTGTTTCCATATGAATTTTTGAATTTTTTTCTATTTCTGTAAAGTCTATCATTGGAATTTTAATGGGGATTGTATTAAATCTATAGATTGCTTTTGGTAGTATAGTCATTTTTACAATATTGCTTCTCCCAGTCCATAAGCAGGGGAGGTACTTCCACCTTCTAGTATCCTCTGAGACTTCTTTCTTTAATGTTTTGAAGTTCTCCTTGTAGAGATCTGTAGGATCTTTGGTTAGATGGATCCCTAAAGTATTTAAGTTTTTGGTGGGCTATTGTGAAAGGGATTGTAGCTTTAATTTACTTCTCTTCCTGCTCACAATTGGTGTAAAGGAAGGCTACTGTTTTTTGTTTTTTTTTTCCCCTGGTACTGGGGGTTGAACCGAAGGCCTCGCACCTGCATGCTTTGCAAGTGCTGGACCACTGAGCTGCACCCCAGCCCATTTTTTTGACTTTTTGAGACAGGGTCTCCTAAGTTATGCAGACTGCCTCTGATCTTGAACTTGCGATCCTCCTGCCTCCATCTCCTGAGCTGCTGGGATTACAGGTGTGCGCCACTGTGCCCAGCAAGGCTACTGATTTTTTATGTTAATTTTGTGTCCTGCAACTTTGCTAGAGGAGTTAATTAGGTCTAAAAATTTTCTAGAGGAGTTTTCGAAGTCCTTTAGGTAAAGTATCAATGACATTGGATTTTATTTTTCATGAATAATTCTGCCTTGAGAGCTAAACAGTATGCAGTAATAGAAAATTAACCACTGGAATGTGAGTTCTAACCCTAGTTCCCCTTCTTATCTACCTTTCCATCAGCAAGTAATTTTACTGCTTTATGGCCAAGTTATGTCATCTATGAAATGGGAATAATAATAATACCTACTTCATAGAGTTGCTATTAGTGAAAACCAATTAATGTTAGTAAAGTGATTTCTAGTAAGTGTTAGCTATTATTATTGTTGCCACCTCCTGAAATGCATCCCTTCAGACTGCCTATCTCTTATTCTACACTGGATTGCTTTGAGTTCTCAGCACTTGCACAATTCTTTCTCCTTGTTTCCTTTCATGGGATAACTCAGATTTGACCTTCAGGACTCAGAACTTGAACTCCACCAAGAATCATTCTTTTTAAAACCGTCCTCTGCACTGCAAGTTATATTCTGAGTTAGCTTCTATTATACCATGTTACACCTTGTATTTACTTCTTTACTTCTCTTTTCTTTGTCTCAAATGCACACACCTGGTTTAGGATAAATTATCTTTGCAGGTCTATTTCATGGCGCAGTATCTGACTCATGGGAAGTGATCAGGTAACTTCTTTCTCTAGTGAATGAATAAACCCAAAATGAGACTCTACTAAAAGGATCAACCTAATGGTATTTTAAGTTGCATCATGTGTTTGTGAAAGCTGGACATTGAATAAGGGAGACAGGAGAAGAATTGATGCTTTTGAATTATGGTGCTGGAGATGAATATTGAATATACCATGGACTGCAAAAAGAACCAAAAGATCTGTCCTAGCAGAAGTGCAACCAGAATGGTCCTTGGAAGCTAGGATGGCTAGACTGTATCTGATGTATTTAGGACATGTTGTCAAGAGGGCCCAATCCCTGGAAAAGGACATAATGTTTGGGAGAGTGGCAGGTCAACGAGAAAAAGGATGACCTTCAACTAGATGGATTGACATAGCTGCAACAATGGGCTTAAACATAAAACAGATCATGTGCCTGGCATAGAATGGGAGAGTGTTTCATTGTGTTGTATATATGGTCGCTATTAATTGGACTTGACTCAATGATGCCTAACAACAACAACAAATGCAGGTCATGTTTGAGTGTCTGAATGGTTAAAGACTTATGTGTTTGTGGGTAGGAAGGTATCTCTGTGGAACAATGGTAACTTTCAGATGTCTGTAAGTTTATTTGGAACAATGGGTACGTGATCCAGCACAATAAGGGACTTAGAAATAAGTCTCTTTTAAAGAATTGTGTTTTTGATGAACCCTGCCCTAACAGCAGTGGACAAGCAAACACAATGTACAGTTTTCCAAATAGTTCAGATTATAGACATGCTTTTAATAATATATTGGGAAATCCAAGAACACTGCCTTAAGGAACTTAGTTTGAAAAATACAAGCCCAAGCTAATAAGAGCTGCTATACGCTTTTCTCTTGGACCTACGTTTGTTTCAGGAGGCTGTAAGGGACTAAGTGAAGTCTTTAGCTCTGGATAGAGACTAGTTTCAGCTAGAACTTTTACTTTTTATTTTGAGACAGGGTCTTACTGAATTATACAGGGTACCTCTCACCTATAATTTGAGATATGCCTGCCTCTGCCTCTTAATCAGCTGGGATTACAAGAATGCACCACCACACATGGCTTCAGCTGGAACTTTTAAACTTAATAGTAATTTCAAAGCCATTCAGCAATATAGAATTGTGTTACCTCCTACAATCTAATTCCACATAAGTATATTTTCTCATTCAGAGTTATTCTCTGAGCAAGAGATGATGAAGCATGGTAAACTTAAAAATATAGGACCCAAAATTTCAGTGGGCTTATGTACATGATAAGAGTCCTCAGTATTTCTTCAAAAACACCTGGTGCTTTGTTCAAATGTCTGATTTCTGGGGTCTCAGCATGGACATACTAAATCAGTCAGTTTCTGAGCATGAGAAACATTTATGCTGAGGCCCACTTATGCTATCTAGAGTTTAAGAACCATGGTTCTGGTTCCTGTTTGATTCTGAGTAAGGGGCCCATCAAAAAGAGAAATATTTTAATAGAGACAGTGCTTACAAGGTATGTTAGTCATCTTCCTATTACTATAACAAGATGTTTGAGAAATTTACCACAAAAAGAAAATGCTTCCTTTGCCTCATGATTGTAAAGTTTTAGTCTAAGTTTGGGGGTGGCAAGCATGGTTTAGGGTCTCTGACAAGGCAATATACCATGTCAGGAGCATTTGGCAGAGCAAACTACTTATGTCAGGAGCCAAGGAACAAATATAGAGTCAGGAAGAGGATTGGGTCCTAGACCCTCTTCAAGGACATGCCCCCCAGTGACCTAGGAACTTCCCACTGGGCCCCACCTGCTCAAGGTTCTACTGTCTCCTTAGAGCATCCAGAGGAACAAGTCGTCAACACATGGGACTTTGGGAGAAAGTTATCCAAACCATAGCACAAGGTCACTTCTGTTACGTCATAAACAGTCACATGTAGTTATCACTGTCATTATGGTCCTCATTTCATACACACACACACACACACACACAAATATGCACATATATATGTGTATATATATGTATATGTATATATGTATATAAAAATATGCACATATATATGTATAGATATATGTATATGTATATATATACACGGAGACTATACACATGGACTTCACCAGATGGAACATACAGAAATCAAATTGACTACATATGTGCAAAGAGACGATGGAAAAGCTCTGTACAAAATGTCGAAACAAGACCAGGTGCTGACTGTGGATCAGACCATCAACTTCTCATATGCAAGTTCAAACTGAAACTGAAGAAAATTAGAACAAGTATACGAGAGCCACGGTATGACCTTGAGTATATCCCACCTGAGTTCAGAGACCACCTCAAAAATAGGTTTAATGCATTAGACACAAATGACAGGAGACCAGAAGAGTTGTGGCA